>JBBPBX010016500.1:17950-30450 GCA_038048925.1 Garcialebias charrua | reverse complement strand
GATGGATAAGATAGATGGATAAGATAGATGGATAAGATAGATAAGATAGATAGATAAGATAGATGGATAAGATAGATGGATAAGATAGATGGATAAGATAGATGGATAAGATAGATGGATAAGATAGATAGATAAGATAGATAGATAAGATAGATAGATAAGATAGATAGATAGATGGATAAGATAGATGGATAAGATAGATAGATAATAGATAAGATGGATAAGATAGATGGATAAGATAGATAGATAAGATAGATAGATAAGATAGATAGATAGATGGATAAGATAGATGGATAAGATAGATGGATAAGATAGATGGATAAGATAGATGGATAAGATAGATGGATAAGATAGATAAGATAGATGGATAAGATAGATGGATAAGATAGATGGATAAGATAGATAAGATAGATGGATAAGATAGATGGATAAGATAGATGGATAAGATAGATGGATAAGATAGATGGATAAGATAGATGGATAAGATAGATGGATAAGATAGATGGATAAGATAGATGGATAAGATAGATGGATAAGATAGATGGATAAGATAGATGGATAAGATAGATGGATAAGATAGATGGATAAGATAGATGGATAAGATAGATGGATAAGATAGATGGATAAGATAGATGGATAAGATAGATAGATAAGATGGATAAGATAGATAGATAAGATAGATGGATAAGATAGATAAGATAGATGGATAAGATAGATGGATAAGATAGATGGATAAGATAGATGGATAAGATAGATGGATAAGATAGATGGATAAGATAGATAGATAATGGATAAGATAGATAAGATAGATGGATAAGATAGATGGATAAGATAGATAAGATAGATGGATAAGATAGATGGATAAGATAGATAAGATAGATGGATAAGATAGATAAGATAGATGGATAAGATAGATGGATAAGATAGATGGATAAGATAGATGGATAAGATAGATGGATAAGATAGATGGATAAGATAGATGGATAAGATAGATGGATAAGATAGATAGATAAGATAGATGGATAAGATAGATGGATAAGATAGATGGATAAGATAGATAAGATAGATGGATAAGATAGATGGATAAGATAGATGGATAAGATAGATAAGATAGATGGATAAGATAGATGGATAAGATAGATGGATAAGATAGATAAGATAGATGGATAAGATATATAAGATAGATGGATAAGATAGATAAGATAGATGGATAAGATAGATAGATAAGATAGATAGATAAGATAGATAAGATAGATGGATAAGATAGATAGATAAGATAGATAGATAAGATAGATAAGATAGATAGATAAGATAGATGGATAAGATAGATAAGATAGATGGATAAGATATATAAGATAGATGGATAAGATAGATAGATAAGATAGATGGATAAGATAGATAAGATAGATGGATAAGATATATAAGATAGATAGATAAGATAGATAGATAAGATAGATGGATAAGATATATAAGATAGATGGATAAGATAGATAAGATAGATGGATAAGATAGATAAGATAGATGGATAAGATAGATATAAGATAGATAGATAAGATAGATAGATAAGATAGATAGATAAGATAGATGGATAAGATAGATGGATAAGATAGATAAGATAGATGGATAAGATAGATGGATAAGATAGATGGATAAGATAGATAAGATAGATGGATAAGATATATAAGATAGATGGATAAGATAGATAAGATAGATGGATAAGATAGATAAGATAGATGGATAAGATAGATAGATAAGATAGATGGATAAGATAGATAAGATAGATGGATAAGATAGATGGATAAGATAGATGGATAAGATAGATAAGATAGATGGATAAGATAGATATAAGATAGATGGATAAGATAGATATAAGATAGATGGATAAGATAGATAAGATAGATGGATAAGATAGATAGATAAGATAGATGGATAAGATAGATAGATAAGATAGATGGATAAGATGGATAAGATAGATAGATAAGATAGATGGATAAGATAGATGGATAAGATAGATAGATAAGATAGATGGATAAGATAGATAGATAAGATAGATGGATAAGATAGATGGATAAGATAGATGGATAAGATAGATAGATAAGATAGATAGATAGATAGATAAGATAGATAGATAAGATAGATGGATAAGATAGATGGATAAGATAGATGGATAAGATAGATAAGATAGATAGATAAGATAGATGGATAAGATAGATGGATAAGATAGATGGATAAGATAGATGGATAAGATAGATGGATAAGATAGATAAGATAGATGGATAAGATAGATGGATAAGATAGATGGATAAGATAGATGGATAAGATAGATGGATAAGATAGATGGATAAGATAGATGGATAAGATAGATAGATAAGATAGATGATAAGATAGATGGATAAGATAGATAGATAAGATAGATAGATAAGATAGATAGATAAGATAGATGATAAGATAGATGGATAAGATAGATAGATAAGATGGATAAGATAGATAAGATAGATAGATAAGATAGATAAGATAGATAGATAAGATAGATAGATAAGATAGATAGATAAGATAGATAGATAAGATAGATGGATAAGATAGATAAGATAGATGGATAAGATAGATGGATAAGATAGATAAGATAGATGGATAAGATATATAAGATAGATGGATAAGATAGATAAGATAGATGGATAAGATAGATGGATAAGATAGATAGATAAGATGGATAAGATAGATGGATAAGATAGATAGATAAGATAGATAGATAAGATAGATAGATAGATGGATAAGATAGATGGATAAGATAGATAGATAAGATAGATAGATAAGATAGATAGATAAGATGGATAAGATAGATAAGATAGATGGATAAGATATATAAGATAGATAAGATGGATAAGATAGATAAGATAGATGGATAAGATAGATAGATAAGATAGATAGATAAGATAGATAGATAAGATGGATAAGATAGATAAGATAGATGGATAAGATATATAAGATAGATGGATAAGATAGATAAGATAGATGGATAAGATAGATAAGATAGATGGATAAGATATATGGATAAGATAGATAGATAAGATAGATAAGATAGATGGATAAGATAGATGGATAAGATAGATAGATAAGATGGATAAGATAGATGGATAAGATAGATAGATAAGATAGATAGATAAGATGGATAAGATAGATAAGATAGATGGATAAGATAGATAGATAAGATGGATAAGATAGATAAGATAGATGGATAAGATAGATAGATAAGATAGATAGATAAGATAGATAGATAAGATGGATAAGATAGATAAGATAGATGGATAAGATATATAAGATAGATGGATAAGATAGATGGATAAGATAGATAGATAAGATAGATAGATAAGATAGATAGATAAGATGGATAAGATAGATAGATAAGATAGATAGATAAGATGGATAAGATAGATAGATAAGATAGATAGATAAGATGGATAAGATAGATAGATAAGATAGATAGATAAGATAGATAGATAAGATAGATAGATAAGATGGATAAGATAGATAAGATAGATGGATAAGATATATAAGATAGATGGATAAGATAGATGGATAAGATAGATAGATAAGATAGATAGATAAGATGGATAAGATAGATAAGATAGATGGATAAGATATATAAGATAGATGGATAAGATAGATGGATAAGATAGATAGATAAGATGGATAAGATAGATGGATAAGATAGATAGATAAGATAGATAGATAAGATGGATAAGATAGATAAGATAGATGGATAAGATAGATAGATAAGATGGATAAGATAGATAAGATAGATGGATAAGATAGATAGATAAGATAGATAGATAAGATAGATAGATAAGATGGATAAGATAGATAAGATAGATGGATAAGATATATAAGATAGATGGATAAGATAGATAAGATAGATGGATAAGATAGATAAGATAGATGGATAAGATATATAAGATAGATGGATAAGATAGATGGATAAGATAGATAGATAAGATGGATAAGATAGATGGATAAGATAGATAGATAAGATAGATAGATAAGATAGATAGATAGATGGATAAGATAGATGGATAAGATAGATAGATAAGATAGATAGATAAGATAGATAGATAGATGGATAAGATAGATGGATAAGATAGATAGATAAGATAGATGGATAAGATAGATGGATAAGATAGATGGATAAGATAGATGGATAAGATAGATAAGATAGATGGATAAGATAGATGGATAAGATAGATGGATAAGATGGATAAGATAGATGGATAAGATAGATGGATAAGATAGATGGATAAGATAGATGGATAAGATAGATGGATAAGATAGATGGATAAGATAGATGGATAAGATAGATGGATAAGATAGATGGATAAGATAGATGGATAAGATAGATAGATAAGATGATAAGATAGATGGATAAGATAGATGGATAAGATAGATGGATAAGATAGATGGATAAGATAGATGGATAAGATAGATGGATAAGATAGATGGATAAGATAGATAAGATAGATGGATAAGATAGATGGATAAGATAGATGGATAAGATAGATGGATAAGATAGATGGATAAGATAGATGGATAAGATAGATGGATAAGATAGATGGATAAGATAGATAAGATAGATGGATAAGATAGATGGATAAGATAGATGGATAAGATAGATGGATAAGATAGATGGATAAGATAGATGGATAAGATAGATGGATAAGATAGATGGATAAGATAGATGGATAAGATAGATGGATAAGATAGATAGATAAGATAGATGGATAAGATGGATAAGATAGATAAGATAGATGGATAAGATAGATAGATAAGATGGATAAGATAGATAGATAAGATAGATGGATAAGATAGATAAGATAGATGGATAAGATAGATGGATAAGATAGATGGATAAGATAGATGGATAAGATAGATGGATAAGATAGATAAGATAGATGGATAAGATAGATGGATAAGATAGATGGATAAGATAGATGGATAAGATAGATGGATAAGATAGATGGATAAGATAGATGGATAAGATAGATGGATAAGATAGATAGATAAGATGGATAAGATAGATGGATAAGATAGATAGATAAGATAGATAGATAAGATAGATAGATAAGATAGATAGATAAGATAGATGGATAAGATAGATGGATAAGATAGATAAGATAGATGGATAAGATAGATAAGATAGATGGATAAGATAGATGGATAAGATAGATGGATAAGATAGATGGATAAGATAGATGGATAAGATAGATGGATAAGATAGATAGATAAGATAGATGGATAAGATAGATGGATAAGATAGATGGATAAGATAGATGGATAAGATAGATGGATAAGATAGATGGATAAGATAGATGGATAAGATAGATAGATAAGATGGATAAGATAGATGGATAAGATAGATGGATAAGATAGATGGATAAGATAGATGGATAAGATAGATGGATAAGATAGATGGATAAGATAGATGGATAAGATAGATAAGATAGATGGATAAGATAGATGGATAAGATAGATGGATAAGATAGATAAGATAGATGGATAAGATAGATGGATAAGATAGATGGATAAGATAGATGGATAAGATAGATGGATAAGATAGATGGATAAGATAGATGGATAAGATAGATAAGATAGATGGATAAGATAGATGGATAAGATAGATGGATAAGATAGATGGATAAGATAGATGGATAAGATAGATGGATAAGATAGATGGATAAGATAGATGGATAAGATAGATGGATAAGATAGATGGATAAGATAGATATAAGATAGATAGATAAGATAGATGGATAAGATAGATGGATAAGATAGATGGATAAGATAGATAAGATAGATGGATAAGATAGATGGATAAGATAGATGGATAAGATAGATAAGATAGATGGATAAGATAGATGGATAAGATAGATGGATAAGATAGATAAGATAGATGGATAAGATAGATGGATAAGATAGATGGATAAGATAGATGGATAAGATAGATGGATAAGATAGATGGATAAGATAGATAGATAAGATAGATAGATAGATAGATAGATGGATAAGATAGATGGATAAGATAGATAGATAAGATAGATAGATAAGATAGATAGATAAGATAGATGGATAAGATAGATGGATAAGATAGATAGATAAGATAGATGGATAAGATGGATAAGATAGATAGATAAGATAGATGGATAAGATAGATGGATAAGATAGATAGATAGATAGATAAGATAGATAGATAAGATAGATGGATAAGATAGATAAGATAGATGGATAAGATATATAAGATAGATGGATAAGATAGATAAGATAGATNAGATAGATGGATAAGATAGATGGATAAGATAGATGGATAAGATAGATGGATAAGATAGATGGATAAGATAGATGGATAAGATAGATAGATAAGATAGATGGATAAGATAGATAGATAAGATGGATAAGATAGATAGATAAGATAGATGGATAAGATAGATGGATAAGATGGATGGATAAGATAGATGGATAAGATAAATGGATAAGATAGATAAGATAGATGGATAAGATAGATAAGATAGATGGATAAGATAGATGGATAAGATAGATAGATAAGATAGATGGATAAGATAGATGGATAAGATAGATGGATAAGATAGATGGATAAGATAGATGGATAAGATAGATGGATAAGATAGATGGATAAGATAGATGGATAAGATAGATGGATAAGATAGATAAGATAGATGGATAAGATAGATGGATAAGATAGATAGATAAGATAGATGGATAAGATAGATGGATAAGATAGATAAGATAGATAGATAGATAGATAGATAAGATAGATGGATAAGATAGATGGATAAGATAGATGGATAAGATAGATGGATAAGATAGATGGATAAGATAGATAAGATAGATGGATAAGATAGATGGATAAGATAGATAGATAAGATAGATGGATAAGATAGATGGATAAGATAGATAAGATAGATAGATAAGATAGATGGATAAGATAGATGGATAAGATAGATGGATAAGATAGATGGATAAGATAGATAGATAAGATGGATAGATAGATGGATGATAAAGATAGATGGATAAGATAGATGGATAAGATAGATGGATAAGATAGATAGATAAGATGGATAAGATAGATAGATAAGATAGATGGATAAGATAGATAAGATAGATGGATAAGATAGATGGATAAGATAGATGGATAAGATAGATGGATAAGATAGATGGATAAGATAGATGGATAAGATAGATGGATAAGATAGATGGATAAGATAGATGGATAAGATAGATGGATAAGATAGATAAGATAGATAAGATAGATGGATAAGATAGATGGATAAGATAGATGGATAAGATAGATGGATAAGATAGATGGATAAGATAGATGGATAAGATAGATGGATAAGATAGATGGATAAGATAGATGGATAAGATAGATAGATAGATAGATAAGATAGATGGATAAGATAGATGGATAAGATAGATGGATAAGATAGATGGATAAGATAGATGGATAAGATAGATGGATAAGATAGATGGATAAGATAGATGGATAAGATAGATGGATAAGATAGATAGATAAGATAGATGGATAAGATAGATGGATAAGATAGATGGATAAGATAGATGGATAAGATAGATGGATAAGATAGATGGATAAGATAGATGGATAAGATAGATGGATAAGATAGATGGATAAGATAGATAGATAATGGATAAGATAGATAGATAAGATAGATGGATAAGATAGATGGATAAGATAGATGGATAAGATAGATGGATAAGATAGATGGATAAGATAGATGGATAAGATAGATGGATAAGATAGATGGATAAGATAGATGGATAAGATAGATGGATAAGATAGATGGATAAGATAGATGGATAAGATAGATGGATAAGATAGATGGATAAGATAGATGGATAAGATAGATGGATAAGATAGATGGATAAGATAGATGGATAAGATAGATGGATAAGATAGATGGATAAGATAGATGGATAAGATAGATAGATAAGATGGATAAGATAGATAGATAAGATGGATAAGATAGATGGATAAGATAGGATAAGATAGATGGATAAGATAGATGGATAAGATAGATAAGATAGATGGATAAGAATAAGATAGATGGATAAGATAGATGGATAAGATAGATGGATAAGATAGATGGATAAGATAGATGGATAAGATAGATGGATAAGATAGATGGATAAGATAGATGGATAAGATAGATGGATAAGATAGATGGATAAGATAGATGGATAAGATAGATGGATAAGATAGATAAGATAGATGGATAAGATAGATGGATAAGATAGATGGATAAGATAGATGGATAAGATAGATGGATAAAGATAGATAGATAGATAGATAGATAAGATAGATGGATAAGATAGATGGATAAGATAGATGGATAAGATAGATGGATAAGATAGATGGATAAGATAGATAAGATAGATGGATAAGATAGATGGATAAGATAGATAGATAAGATAGATGGATAAGATAGATGGATAAGATAGATAAGATAGATAGATAGATAGATAGATAAGATAGATGGATAAGATAGATGGATAAGATAGATGGATAAGATAGATGGATAAGATAGATAGATAAGATGTAGATAAGATAGATGGATAAGATAGATGGATAAGATAGATGGATAAGATAGATGGATAAGATAGATGGATAAGATAGATAAGATAGATGGATAAGATAGATGGATAAGATAGATAAGATAGATGGATAAGATAGATGGATAAGATAGATGGATAAGATAGATGGATAAGATAGATGGATAAGATAGATGGATAAGATAGATGGATAAGATAGATGGATAAGATAGATGGATAAGATAGATGGATAAGATAGATGGATAAGATAGATGGATAAGATAGATGGATAAGATAGATGGATAAGATAGATGGATAAGATAGATGGATAAGATAGATAGATAAGATAGATGGATAAGATAGATGGATAAGATAGATGGATAAGATAGATAGATAAGATAGATAAGATAGATGGATAAGATAGATGGATAAGATAGATGGATAAGATAGATGGATAAGATAGATGGATAAGATAGATGGATAAGATAGATGGATAAGATAGATGGATAAGATAGATGGATAAGATAGATAGATAAGATAGATGGATAAGATAGATGGATAAGATAGATGGATAAGATAGATGGATAAGATAGATGGATAAGATAGATGGATAAGATAGATGGATAAGATAGATGGATAAGATAGATGGATAAGATAGATGGATAAGATAGATAGATAAGATGGATAAGATAGATGGATAAGATAGATAGATAAGATAGATGGATAAGATAGATGGATAAGATAGATGGATAAGATAGATGGATAAGATAGATGGATAAGATAGATGGATAAGATAGATGGATAAGATAAGATAGATGGATAAGATAGATGGATAAGATAGATAAGATAGATGGATAAGATAGATGGATAAGATAGATGGATAAGATAGATGGATAAGATAGATAAGATAGATAAGATAGATGGATAAGATAGATGGATAAGATAGATGGATAAGATAGATAAGATAGATGGATAAGATAGATGGATAAGATAGATGGATAAGATAGATAAGATAGATGGATAAGATAGATGGATAAGATAGATGGATAAGATAGATGGATAAGATAGATGGATAAGATAGATGGATAAGATAGATGGATAAGATAGATAAGATAGATGGATAAGATAGATGGATAAGATAGATGGATAAGATAGATGGATAAGATAGATGGATAAGATAGATGGATAAGATAGATGGATAAGATAGATAGATAAGATAGATGGATAAGATAGATGGATAAGATAGATGGATAAGATAGATGGATAAGATAGATGGATAAGATAGATGGATAAGATAGATGGATAAGATAGATGGATAAGATAGATGGATAAGATAGATGGATAAGATAGATAGATAAGATGGATAAGATAGATAGATAAGATAGATGGATAAGATAGATAAGATAGATGGATAAGATAGATGGATAAGATAGATGGATAAGATAGATGGATAAGATAGATGGATAAGATAGATGGATAAGATAGATGGATAAGATAGATGGATAAGATAGATGGATAAGATAGATGGATAAAGATAGATGGATAAGATAGATGGATAAGATAGATAGATAAGATAGATGGATAAGATAGATGGATAAGATAGATGGATAAGATAGATGGATAAGATAGATAAGATAGATGGATAAGATAGATGGATAAGATAGATGGATAAGATAGATGGATAAGATAGATGGATAAGATAGATGGATAAGATGATGTAGATAGATAAGATAGATAGATAGATGGATAAGATAGATGGATAAGATAGATAAGATAGATAGATAAGATAGATGGATAAGATAGATGGATAAGATAGATGGATAAGATAGATGGATAAGATAGATAGATAAGATAGATGGATAAGATAGATAAGATAGATAGATAAGATAGATGGATAAGATAGATGGATAAGATAGATAAGATAGATGGATAAGATAGATGGATAAGATAGATGGATAAGATAGATGGATAAGATAGATGGATAAGATAGATAAGATAGATGGATAAGATAGATGGATAAGATAGATGGATAAGATAGATGGATAAGATAGATGGATAAGATAGATAAGATAGATGGATAAGATATATAAGATAGATGGATAAGATAGATGGATAAGATAGATGGATAAGATAGATAAGATAGATGGATAAGATAGATGGATAAGATAGATAAGATAGATGGATAAGATAGATGGATAAGATAGATGGATAAGATAGATAGATAAGATAGATAGATAAGATAGATGGATAAGATAGATATAAGATAGATGGATAAGATAGATGGATAAGATAGATGGATAAGATAGATGGATAAGATAGATAAGATAGATGGATAAGATAGATGGATAAGATAGATGGATAAGATAGATGGATAAGATAGATGGATAAGATAGATGGATAAGATAGATAGATAAGATAGATGGATAAGATAGATGGATAAGATAGATAGATAAGATAGATGGATAAGATAGATGGATAAGATAGATGGATAAGATAGATGGATAAGATAGATAAGATAGATGGATAAGATAGATGGATAAGATAGATGGATAAGATAGATGGATAAGATAGATGGATAAGATAGATAGATAAGATAGATAGATAGATAGATAAGATAGATGGATAAGATAGATGGATAAGATAGATAGATAAGATAGATGAGATAAGATGGATAAGATAGATAGATAAGATAGATAGATAAGATGGATAAGATAGATGGATAAGATAGATAGATAAGATAGATAGATAGATAGATGGATAAGATAGATGAGATAGATAGATAAGATAGATAGATAAGATAGATGGATAAGATAGATAGATAAGATAGATAGATAGATAGATAGATAGATAAGATAGATAGATAGATAGATGATAGATAGATAGATAGATAGATAGATAGATAGATAGATAGATAGATAGATAGATAGATAGATGAGATAGATAGATACGATTCATTGATTGCTTCTTGTGTGTCCACATGGTCTTAATCAAACTGCAGACGAGCAGCCATGTTCTTTTTGGAGAGCAGTGTCTTTCTCCTTCAACCCTGCCATGCACACCATTGTTGTTCAGTGTTCTGAAGTCAACATTAATGTGAGGGAGGCCTTCACTTGTTAGAGGTTATCCTTTGCGACCTCGCTGACTATTCCATACCTTGCTCTTGGAGTGATGTTTGTTGGTCCACCACTCCTGGGGAGGGTAACGATGCTCTTGAACTTCCTCCATTTGTCCACGATCTGTCTGACTGTGGATTGGTGGAGTCCAAACTCTTTACAGATGTTTTGTTACCTTTTCCAGCCTGATGAGCATCAACAACTCTTTTTGTGAGTTCCTCAGAAATCTCCTTTGTTCCTGTCATGATACATTTCCACCAACATGTTGTGAAGAGCAGACTTTGATAGATCCTGTTCTTTAAATCAAACAAGGAGTCCACTTACACCTGATCATCATCCCATTGATTGAAGACACCTGACTCTAATTTCACCTTCAAATAACTGTTAATCCTAGAGATTCACATACTTTTACTACTTACAGATATGTAACAATGGATCATTTTCCTCAATAAATAAATGATCAAGTATAATATTATTGTCTCATTTGTTTAACTGGGTTCTCTTTATCTACTTGTAGGACTTGTGTGAAAATATGATGATGTTTTAGGTCATTCACTAATTATGCAGGAATGTAGACCATTATAAAGGCTTCACAAACATTCAAGCACACTGTTGTTTTAAAATAAACACAAGTAAAATGTGACCATGAGCTTGAGAAAAGAGTCTCTGAGCTACAGACACCTGAATTTTCTCATGTTCAACATTTTCTCTTCCTTTTTCAACTCAAGCAGGCAAATGATTATATGTAAAATATATATATATATATATTATATA
>JBBPBX010016500.1:0-14117 GCA_038048925.1 Garcialebias charrua | reverse complement strand
CCCACACACACACACACACAAACACCCTGCCTGCCCCTCCTCCTAAGTATCGGATCGGAAGTGAGAAATGTAGATCGGTGCATCCCTAGTCACGGTACGGATCAAACATTCACTCTGACTCGGAGTCTTCCTCAATTTCCGATAGAACAGTGGTCCAAAGGTGCCGAACAGTAAAGCTGCTGTCATCAAAAATCCAATTATGTAAACATCAATATCCTCCACAGACTGAACTGACAGCCACATGACCTTCCACTTATCCAAGAATCCATCACGTAACCGCCGGAGTGTGTCTGTGAGGGGCAAGCTGGCTCCCCGGACCTTGTCGCTTAGTAGAAAAAAATCTTGTCAATAGAGTTGATCATCCATAATACAAAATCCATGATCACTTTGCGTTCGAGAGATGAGTGCCATGGAGCTGCAAACAAGACAAAGAGCAACGTAGGGAGAAGAAAAATGGGAGGAAAAACAGAAGCTGCCACTTGCGACCAGAGCAAGGAAGAAAAAAAAAGGAAAAAAGGAGCTGATGAGAGAGTTGCTTTGAGATTCTCAAAGGCTTGGGTACAACTGCTACTTCATACAAACAGGTGGCTTTTGTCAGTCAGTTGGTGAAGAGGGCTGGCTACCTAGGCAAAATTCCTGACAAACTGTCAGTAGTAGGAACCCAGGCCTAGGAATCTCTGGAGCTCTTGAAGATTGAATGGAGGCCAGTTTTGGACTGCAGTTACCTTGGTGGGGTACACACAACCTTCTGATCTGGAGTCAGACGCGCTACCATTGCGCCACGAGGTCCCAATGTACCCATTTGGCACATGAGAGAAACATATCTTGACAGTGATGTTCCATACATAGCACTTGCTGACCTAGACTATTAGAAATAGAGTACCTTGTAGATGTTTGTGCTTCTTAATGGGGCCATTCTAAACTTAGTTGGTCCACCACTTCTTGGGAAAGGTAGCAATGATCTTGAATTTCCTCCATTTGTATACAATATGTATGGCTGTGGATTGGTAGTTAACTTTATCTGACATTTAAAGTATAGTTTGTAGAACACCATTATTATAGCACTTCTGTTTGTAAACTCTTAAAACCCAAAATGCCTTTTTTTGCAACATTAACAGCAGTTCCACTGTCAGAATTCAATCCTTTGACTGCCAGGTGACATAGGAAAACTCTGACCCCTATGTGATTTGAACACACAAACTTCTGAACTAGAGTCAGACGTGCTACCATTGCGTCACGAGGTCCCACTGTCCACAGTTGGCACATGAGAGAAACATATCTTGACAGTGATGTTCCGTACATAGTAGCACTTGCTGGACCTAGACGATTAGAAAAAGTGTAACTTGTAGATGTTTGTGGTTCTCAATGTGGCCATTCTAAACTTAGATGGTCCACCACTTATTGGGAAAGGTAGCAATGATGTTGAATTTCCTCCATTTGTATACAATATGTATGGCTGTGGATTGGTAGTTAAATTTATCTGACATTTAAAGCATATACAGTTTGTAGAACACTTCTATGGCACCCCTGTAGAAGGTGCACATGATGGGGGTTGAAGCTCCAGCCCTTTTCAGCTTGCGGAGAAAGTAGAGGCGCTGGTGAGCCTTCTTGGCCAGTGCTGCAGTGTTCCTGCTCCAGGACAGGTCCTTCGAGACGTGCACTCCCAGGAACTTGGTGCTGTCCACTCTCTCCACTGCGGTGCTGTTGATGGTCAGAGGGGCATGTTGGGCATCCCTCTTCCTGAAGTCCACAACAATCTCCTTTGTCTTCTCCACGTTGAGAGTGAGATTGTTGTGTCCGCACCACAAGACCATGCGGCTTACCTCATTCCTGTAGTCCGTCTCATCGTTGTTGCTGATGAGACCTACCACTGTTGTGTCGTCCGTAAACTTGATGAAGTGGTTGGAGCTGTACAATGGTGTGCCATCGTATATATAATATATACAGTTTGTAGAACAACATCATCATAGCACTTCTGTTTGTAAACTCTTAAAACACAAAATGCCTCTTTTTGGACAGTTTACAACAGTTTCAATCCTTTGTCTGCCAGGTGACATATGAAAACTCTGACCCCGATGCGATTTGAAAACACAACCTTCTGATCTGGAGTCAGACGTGCTACCATTGCTCCACGAGATCCCTCTGTACACAGTTGGCACATGAGAGAAACATATCTTGACAGTGATGTTCCGTACATAGCATTTGCTGGACCTAGACGCTTAGAAATAGTGTACCTTTTAGATGTTTGTGCTTCTCAATGGGGCCATTCTAAACATAGTTGGTCCACCACTTCTTGGGAAAGGTAGCAATGATCTTGAATTACCTCCATTTGTATACAATATGTATGCCTGTGGATTGGTAGTTAACTTTATCTGACATTTAAAGTATAGTTTGTAGAACACCATTATTATAGCACTTCTGTTTGTAAACTCTTAAAACATAAAATTCCTTTTTTTGCAACATTAACAGCAGTTCCACTGTCAGACTTCAATCCTTTGACTGCCAGGTGACATAGGAAAACTCTGATCCCAATGTGATTTGAACACACAACCTTCTGATCTGGAGTCAGACGTGCTACCATTGTTCCACGAGGTCCCGCTGTACACAGTTGGCACATGAGAGAAACATATCTTGACAGTGATGTTCCGTACATAGCATTTGCTGGACCTAGACGCTTAGAAATAGTGTACCTTTTAGATGTTTGTGGTTCTCAATGTAGCCATTCTAAACTTAGTTGGTCCACCACTTCTTGGGAAAGGTAGCAATGATCTTGAATTTCCTCCATTTGTATACAATATGGCTGTGGATTGGTAGTTAACTTTATCTGACATTTAAAGTATATATAGTTTGTAGAACACCATTATTATAGCACTTCTGTTTGTAAACTCTTAAAACACAAAATGCCTTTTTTGCAACATTAACAGCAGTTCCACTGTCAGAATTCAATCCTTTGACTGCCAGGTGACATAGGAAAACTCTGACCCCGATGTGATTTGAACACACAACCTTCTGATCTGGAGTCAGACGCGCTACCATTGCGCCACAAGGTCCCAATGTACCCATTTGGCACATGAGAGAAACATATCTAGACAGTGATGTTCCATACATAGTAGCACTTGCTGGACCTAGACGATTAGAAATAGAGTACCTTGTAGATGTTTGTGCTTCTCAATGGGGACATTCTAAACTTAGTTGGTCCACCACTTCTTGGGAAAGGTAGCAATGATCTTGAATTTCCTCCATTTGTATACAATATGTATGGCTGTGGATTGGTAGTTAACTTTATCTGACATTTAAAGTATATATAGTTTGTAGAACACCATTATTATAGCACTTATGTTTGTAAACTCTTAAAACACAAAATTCCTTTTTTAGCACCATTTACAGCAGTTCCACTGTCATAATTCAATCCTTTGTCTCCCAGGTGACATAGGAAAACTCTGACCACTATGTGATTTGAACACACAACCTTCTGATCTGGAGTCAGACGCGCTACCATTGCGCCACGAAGTCCCAATGTACCCCTTTGGCACATGAGAGAAACATATCTTGACAGTGATGTTCCATACATAGTAGCACTTGCTGGACCTAGACTATTAGAAATAGAGTACCTTGTAGATGTTTGTGCTTCTCAATGGGGCCATCCTAAACTTAGTTGGTCCACCACTTCTTGGGAAAGGTAGCAATGATCTTGAATTTCCTCCATTTGTATACAATATGTATGGCTGTGGATTGGTAGTTAACTTTATCTGACATTTAAAGTATATATAGTTTGTAGAACAACATTATTATAGCACTTACGGTATGTTTGTAAACTCTTAAAACACAAAATCCCTTTTTTTTCCAACATTAACAGCAGTTCCACTGTCAGAATTCAATCCTTCGACTGCCAGGTGACATAGGAAAACTCTGACCCCGATGCGATTTGAAAACACAACCTTCTGATCTGGAGTCAGACGTGCTACCATTGTTCCACGAGGTCCCGCTGTACACAGTTGGCACATGAGAGAAACATATCTTGACAGTGATGTTCTGTACATAGTAGCATTTGCTGGACCTAGACGCTTAGAAATAGTGTACCTTTTAGATGTTTGTGGTTCTCAATGTAGCCATTCTAAACTTAGTTGGTCCACCACTTCTTGGGAAAGGTAGCAATGATCTTGAATTTCCTCCATTTGTATACAATATGTATGGCTGTGGATTGGTAGTTAACTTTATCTGACATTTAAAGTATATATAGTTTGTAGAACACCATTATTATAGCACTTCTGTTTGTAAACTCTTAAAACTCAAAATGCATTTTTTTGCAACATTAACAGCAGTTCCACTGTTAGAATTCAATCCTTTGACTGCCAGGTGACATAGGAAAACTCTGACCCCAATGTGATTTGAACACACAACCTTCTGATCTGGAATCAGACGCGCTACCATTGAGCCACGAGGTCCCAATGTACCCATTTGGCACATGAGAGAAACATATATTGACAGTGATGTTCCATACATAGTAGCACTTGCTGGACCTAGACTATTAGAAATACAGTACCTTGTAGATGTTTGTGCTTCTCAATGGGGCCATTCTAAACTTAGTTGGTCCACCACTTCTTGGGAAAGGTAGCAATGATCTTGAATTTCCTCCATTTGTATACAATATGTATGGCTGTGGATTGGTAGTTAACTTTATCTGACATTTAAAGTATATATAGTTTGTAGAACACCATTATTATAGCACTTCTGTTTGTAAACTCTTAAAACCCAAAATGCCTTTTTTTGCAACATTAACAGCAGTTCCACTGTCATAATTCAATCCTTTGACTGCCAGGTGACATAGGAAAACTCTGACCCCGATGTGATTTGAACACACAAACTTCTGAACTGGAGTCAGACGCGCTACCATTGCGTCACGAGGTCCCACTGTCCACAGTTGGCACATGAGAGAAACATATCTTGACAGTGATGTTCCGTACATAGTAGCACTTGCTGGACCTAGACGATTAGAAATAGTGTACCTTGTAGATGTTTGTGGTTCTCAATTGGGCCATTCTAAACTTAGATGGTCCACCACTTATTGGGAAAGGTAGCAATGATGTTGAATTTCCTCCATTTGTATACAATATGTATGGCTGTGGATTGGTAGTTAAATTTATCTGACATTTAAAGCATATACAGTTTGTAGAACACTACTATGGCACCCCTGTGGAAGGTGCACATGATGGGGGTTGAAGCTCCAGCCCTTTTCAGCTTGCGGATAAAAAGAGGCGCTGGTGAGCCTTCTTGGCCAGTGCTGCAGTGTTCCTGCTCCAGGACAGGTCCTTCGAGATGTGCACTCCCAGGAACTTGGTGCTGTCCACTCTCTCCACTGCGGTGCTGTTGATGGTCAAAGGGGCATGTTGGGCATCCCTCTTCCTGAAGTCCACAACAATCTCCTTTGTCTTCTCCATGTTGAGAGTGAGATTGTTGTGTCCGTACCACAAGACCAAGCGGCTCACCTCGTTCCTGTAGTCCGTCTCATCGTTGTTGTTGATGAGACCTACCACTGTTGTGTCGTCCGCAAACTTGATGAAGTGGTTGGAGCTGTATGATGGTGTGCCATCGTATATATAATATATACAGTTTGTAGAACACCATCATCATAGCACTTCTGTTTGTAAACTCTTAAAACACAAAATGCCTCTTTTTGGACAGTTTACAACAGTTTCATTGTCAGAATTCAATCCTTTGTCTGCCAGGTGACATATGAAAACTCTGACCCCGATGCGATTTGAAAACACAACCTTCTGATCTGGAGTCAGACGTGCTACCATTGTTCCACAAGGTCCCTCTGTACACAGTTGGCACATGAGAGAAACATATCTTGACAGTGATGTTCCATACATAGTAACATTTGCTGGACCTAGATGCTTAGAAATAGTGTACCTTTTGATAATACGCGAGGGGAGACAAGATGGCGGAGGGAGTAGGAGCGTAGTAAGAGAGCTCGCTACAGTCGGGTTAAAAATACCCACAACTAAATCAGAACATGATAGATGAAACTAAGGCATTAGTGGGTTAAACAAGAAAAGAAGCAAGAAAAACTATAATAAGCAAAAAGGAGCTGAAAAGAGGCTGGTAACGGATGAAATCTCCGAACACGAGGCTAGCGAGCAAGAAGCTAGTGAGCAAGAAGCTAGCAAGCATGAGGCTAACGAGCAAGAAGCTAACGAGCAAGAAGCTAAAAAACACGAAGCTAAAGAACACGAAAAAGACCCAACAGGGAGAATGAAAGAACACGAGGACACGGGAACGCTGCAAGATGGGCTCGCAGCCATTAGGAGTGACATTAAAGGGCTCCAGCAGGAGCTATGCAAGGAGCTAGCCGTGTTCAAGGACGAGATGAAGAAAGAAATGAGAGAAGAAATAAAGAATTTCCGACAAGAAATGGAGCGCAAGCTGTCCGAGAGTGACCGGGAGCTACAGGCACAAAGAGGGAGTATAACCGAGGCACAGACGCGCATATCGGAGGTGGAGGAATGGAAAACGGATGCTAACGAGATGCTAACGAGGGTGGTGGAACAAACGCAGCGAATGCAGCAAAAACTTACCGATCTTGAAGGGAGATCAAGGAGAAATAACATCCGAATTTTCGGCTTGCCGGAAAAGGTGGAGGGGAGCTCCACAGCCACATTCCTGGAGCAACTTTTCAAGACGGAGCTCGAACTTCCAGAGGGGACCAATCTCCAGATTCAACGAGCCCACAGAGCCGGCCTCAACCCGAAATCAAGCTCAAACGCAGCACCGAGGTCAGTCGTGGTTAATTTTTTACAATTTGAGACAAAAGAAATGATCCTGAAGAAAGCCTGGCAGAAAAAGGTCCAAGTGTCGGGAAAACGAATCTACTTTGATCATGACTACCCGACCGAGATCGTCCAAAAACGAAAAGCATATATTGACATTAAAAAAATATTGAAGGAGAAAGGAATACGTTTCCAAACACCACTCGCTAAAATAAGGATTCATTGGGAGAACGGAACAAAGACGTATGACAGCGCCAGGTTAGCAGCACAAGACATGAAAGAAAGAGGCTACACTGTTGCTGAGCCGAGGGGGGACGCAGCGGCGGCGGCGGAGGAGAAACAGCGAGGAGCAGACGAGGAGCGAGGAGCAGCAGGGTGGCAGCGAGTGAAGGGGAAAGAACGAGGAGCGGCGCACCGAGCAAAAGAAAAACTACAAAGCTTCCAATGGAAATCTTAAAATGATGTGCTCCTAGGAGAATTGGACACTGCGGGAAAAAAGAGGTATGGACACAAAAAAATGGATCACATCATTGAACAGAATATTCTACCATAACCATGCTATGGAGGAGAAAAAAAATAAAAATAAAAAAAAATAACTGACAGAAGAAGAGACCTGCAAAGGGAAGGCTGAGAGTTATTCAAGCTTCTTTTTTATTTTATTTTCAAAATTTAATTAGAACCGACTGAGTGAGAGTGGGATGTTAAAGTTGGACATGTCTAGATGGAGTGGTACCCCACAGGATGGGAGTAGTACTAGATCTAGGGAGAGGCCCTCAGTAGAGGTGAGGATTTCCTCTCCGCCCACCAACAGGGACCTGGGGAAGAGGGATCCCCCATGTTTGAAAGTTCATTGTGTGTTTGGCCAGCAAAAGTTCATGCTGGCTTTGTTTTGTTTTGAATTGCTTGGGTGCATATCTGAAGGGACTGGTAAAGTGTAGTTATGACTGAAATCAAGATAATGTCACTGAATGTGAATGGTCTGAATAATCCGAGTAAAAAAGAAAGGGTGATGACCAAATTAAAAAAAGAAAAAGCACAAGTTATATTCCTACAAGAGACTCATTTATCCAAAACAACACATGAAACATTAAAAAAGTATGGCTACAGGAATTTATATTACAGCTCATATAAAGAGGGATGTAGAAGAGGAGTTGCTATATTAATCTCAAACACAATACAATTTGACTATAAAAAAGAATTAAAAGATAAAGAAGGAAGATATATCATATTAAAAGGCAGAATAGAAAATGAATTAATAACCTTGGTAAATGTATACGCACCCCCTGAGAGTAATAAAAACTTTTTTAAAAACCTATTTGATTTAATAGCAGTTGAAACAGAAGGAATTTTATTCTGCGCCGGTGACCTGAACGTGGTTTTGAACCATAGCATGGACACAACGAGCCACAAAAAAAGCAAAATGCAGTTGTCAAAATTCATAAAAGTTTCATTGGAAGAAATGGGAATGACAGATGTATGGAGAAGCTTACATCCATTAAGAAAAGATTTTACGCATTACTCAGCTGCTCATGGAGTACATTCCAGAATAGACTATTTTTTAACAAAGGTAGATGACAAACACAGAGTGAAGGAATGCAGGATAGGGGCGGCGGATGTTTCTGATCATAACCCAATTTATTTAGAGGTCCGTTTGGGTAACAGGAAGCGAAATACGGTGTGGAGACTGAACGTGGGAATATTAAATAGTGAACAGCAGAAAGGGAAGATAAAAGCAGAAATAAAGCAATATAATGAGGAAAACAACAACGGAACGGTAGACCCGACAATAATATGGGATGCCTTGAAGGCAGTCATCAGGGGAAAGCTAATAGCTGCAACTGCGCTGGAAAAAAAACTTAAATTACAGACATACAGGGCAAATACGGAAAGACTTAGAGAACTAGAACAGGAGTACCAGCAAACAAAAGACCCAACAATATATCAAGAAATCAAGGTGGTAAAAGACAAAATAAACAATATACTAACAGGAGAGATTGAAAAAAGAAGTACATTTCTGAAACAAAACTATTATAAAGCAGGTTCAAGGGCAGTTAAACTGTTAGCTAAACGGATACGTAAACAGCAAACACTCAATTCGATATATAAAATTAAAAACCCATATACAGGAGAACTAACGGATAATCCAGAAGAAATAGAGGAGATTTTCCGAGAGTTTTATGAAAAACTATATACACAGCCTGAATTCCCACACGAAGAGGAAATGAGAACATTTTTAAATGCATTAGATCTTCCAACAATTGGCAGATTACAAAATGAGACACTGACAGCAGCAATCACAATAAAGGAAGTGAAAGAGGTAATAAATACATTAAGAAATAACAAATCACCTGGCAGCGATGGATACCCGGCAGAGTGGTATAAGATGTTTAGAGAGGAATTGACACCAACACTTACAGCCTCATTCAATTGGACACTGAATAACAATAAAATTCCTCCGTCTTGGAGAGAAGCAATTATATCGGTCATACCAAAACCAGGGAAAGATAAAGAACACTGTGGTAATTATAGACCAATCTCAGTATTAAATGTAGACTACAAAATATACACATCCATAATTGCTAATAGATTAAATAACTTTATAACAGATCTGATAGAGGAAGACCAAACAGGATTCATGAGAGGACGTCAAACACATGATAATATCAGAAGAGTACTACACATAGTTGATCAAGCACAGCAGAAAAAGCAAAGTACCGTATTAGTAAGTGTTGACGCAGAAAAAGCATTTGATTTAGTAAATTGGGAATTTCTATATAAAACGCTAGAACGATTTGGATTCAGTAGTAAATCAATACAGTGTATAAAGACATTATATCAATACCCCACAGCGAGGATTAAAATAAATGGAAGTCTAACCGACAAATTCAACATACAAAGATCAACCAGGCAGGGATGCAGTCTATCACCTACATTGTTTGCCCTCTTTATAGAGCCTCTGGCACAAGCGATACGACAAGAAGAAAAAATTAAGGGAGTTACAATAAAGGGAGAAGAACACAAGATAGGGCTTTTTGCAGACGATATAATAACTTTCCTCGAACAGCCAAATGAATCGATACCAGAATCTCTTTGGAAAGTACGGTAACCTTTCAGGATATAAAATAAATATAACCAAAACACAAATTCTAACATTTAATTATAGTCCGACAAAAGAAATACAGGAATCATTGCCCATTAAATGGAATATGAAAGAGATTAAATATCTAGGGGTTAACATTACTAAAGAGTTATCTTCACTGTATAAAGCAAATTATGATAAGATAAGCCAGGAGATACAAAAAGATATATATAGATGTAGATGTAGATGTATAGATATAGATCAATTCAAGAATTGAAGCTATTAAAATGAATGTGCAAGCAAAACTTTTATACTTGTTCCAGGCACTACCAATAGAGATTCCTCAAAATCAATTTGTGACATGGGACAAGATGATATCTAGATTCATTTGGGGTGGGAAAAAACCTAGAGTTAAATATGAAACTCTTCAGCTGCCAAAGGACAAAGGAGGCCAAATTTAAGAGACAAAGGTTTACCAAATTTAAGAGAGTACTTTTGTGCAGCCCAACTCAGACATATTATATGCTGGTGCACACCGGATTATATGGCCAAGTGGAAAGAAATAGAGAAGGAATTTGGAGGATATCCAATTCAAAGCGTTATCGGGGACAAAGATAGATATGAGAAAATCAAGAAATATATGGATCCAATTACAATCTTTACATTAGACATATGGTTTAAAACACTGAAAAAATACAAGATTAATAACGAAATGAAGATGCTCAGGTGGGTAGCGTATGATGGCGATTTCAAACCAGCAATATATGATAAAGGGTTTAAACAATGGATCAACAAGGGAGTCACAGGGTGGTACACTCTTCAGAAAGATGGGGAGCTTGAGAGTTTTCAAAAACTGAAGGAGAAGTATAATTTAGATAACCACGAATTTTACAGATACCTACAGTTAAGAGATTATTATAGAACAGAAATCAGGTGGGATCCCTCTGTTGAAGTGAATGGCTTGATGCAAATTGTGATAAATTCATTTAGTGGAACAAAAATTAAAATCATCTCTACTTTATATCAAAAACTGAGGATGAATAAGCATTCAACTAAGTATATTAAAGAGAAATGGGAATCAGAACTTAATGTGACAATTTCAGATGAAGATTGGCTAGACATGTGGAAAATGCATCAGACATCTACCAATTCACGGATATGGAGGGAATTCACATGGAAAAATCTAATAAGATTTTTCATTACACCTAAAGTCAAAAATGCATATAGTGACACCCATCTGGGGTGCTGGAGAAATTGTGGATCTTTGAATGCCGATCATGCACACATATTTTGGAACTGTTCTAAAATTGTTCAATTTTGGGAAAATGTACATGAAACGCTAAATAAGATTTTGGGATATGATATTCCCTTGAGTAGTGGGGTACTATATCTGTGCAATTTTCGTGGTACCAATATAAGGGGAAAGGACAAGTATCTGATCAAGATAATGTTAATAGCCTGTAAGAAAGCTATTACGAGGAACTGGGGAAAGACGGACACCCCGAGCCAAGAACAATGGACTGGCATAATAGAAGAAATCTACATTATGGAGAAACTGACGCATCGATTGAGACTTCAACAGACACAAATGGACAAAAAATGGAAGAAATGGACAATATTTAAAGGCGAGAGATAGTGACAACAAATGGAGAATAATCTAACTACTGTATACCAGATAAGTCAAAAGTTGGTTAGAATAAAGACACCCAGGCAAAAGTTCTGTATATAGTGATGTTCAGTGTGCAATGTTCATGTATGTAAAAAATGTGAAAAATTCCAATAAACAAAAAAAAAAAAAAGAAATAGAGTACCTTTAAAATGTTTGTGGTTCTCAATGTAGCCATTCTAAACTTAGTTGGTCCACCACTTCTTAAGACAGGTAGCAATGATCTTGAATTTCCTCCATTTGTATACAATATGTATGGCTGTGGATTTATAGTTAACTTTATCTGACATTTAAAGTATATATAGTTTGTAGAACACCATTATTATAGCACTTCTGTTTGTAAACTCTTAAAACACAAAATGCCTTTTTTTGCAACATTAACAGCAGTTCCACTGTCAGAATTCAATCCTTTGACTGCCGGGTGACATAGGAAAACTATGACCCCGATGTGATTTGAACACACAACCTTCTGATCTGGAGTCAGACGTGCTACCATTGTGCCACGAGGTCCCAATGTACCCATTTGGCACATGAGGGAAACATATCTTGACAGTGATGTTCCATACATATTAGCACTTGCTTGACCTAGACTATTAGAAATAGAGTACCTTGTAGATGTTTGTGCTTCTCAATGGGGCCATTCTAAACTTAGTTGGTCCACCACTTCTTGGGAAAGGTAGCAATGATCTTGAATTTCCTCCATTTGTATACAATATGTATGGCTGTGGATTGGTAGTTAACTTTATCTGACATTTAAAGTATATATAGTTTGTAGAACACCATTATTATAGCACTTCTGTTTGTAAACTCTTAAAACACAAAATTCCTTTTTTTGCAACATTAACAGCAGTTCCACTGTCAGAATTCAATCCTTTGACTGCCAGGTGACATGGGAAAACTCTGACACCGATGTGATTTGAACACACAACCTTCAGATCTGGAGTCAGACGCGCTACCATTGCGCCACGAGGTCCTAATGTACCCAGTTGGCACATGAGAGAAACATATCTTGACAGTGATGTTCAATACATAGTAGCACTTGCTGGACCTAGACTATTAGAAATAGTGTACCTTGTAGATGTTTGTGCTTCTCAATGGGGCCATTCTAAACTTAGTTGGTCCACCACTTCTTGGGAAAGGTAGCAATGATCTTGAATTTCCTCCATTTGTATACAATATGTATGCCTGTGGATAGGTAGTCAACTTTATCTGACATTTAAAGTATATATAGTTTGTAGAACACCATTATTATAGCACTTCTGTTTGTAAACTCTTAAAACACAAAATGCCTTTTTTTGCAACATTAACAGCAGTTCCATTGTCATAATTCAATCCTTTGACTGCCAGGTGACATAGGAAAACTCTGACCCTGATGTGATTTGAAAACACAACCTTCTGATCTGGAGTCAGACGCGCTACCATTGTTCCACGAGGTCCCAATGTACCCATTTGGCACATGAGAGAAACATATCTTGACAGTGATGTTCCATACATAGTAGCACTTGCTGGACCTAGACTATTAGAAATAGAGTATCTTGTAGATGGTTGTGCTTCTCAATTTGGCCATTCTAAACTTAGATGGTCCACCACTTCTTGGGAAAGGTAGCAATGATGTTGAATTTCCTCCATTTGTATACAATATGTATGGCTGTGGATTGGTAGTTAAATTTATCTGACATCTAAAGTATATTTAGTTTGTAGAACACCATTATCATAGCACTTTTGTTTTTAAACACTTATAACACAAAATGCATTTTTTGCACCATTAACAGCAGTTCCACTGTCAGAATTCAATCCTTTGACTGCCAGGTGACATAGGAAAACTCTGACCCTGATGTGATTTGAACACACAACCTTCTGATCTGGAGTCAGACGCGCTACCATTGCGCCACGAGGTCCCAATGTACCCCTTTGGCACATGAGAGAAACATATCTTGACAGTGATGTTCCATACACAGTAGCACTTGCTGGACCTAGACTATTAGAAATACAGTACCTTGTAGATGTTTGTGCTTCTCAATGGGGCCATTCTAAAATTAGTTGGTCCACCACTTCTTGGGAAAGGTAGCAATGATCTTGAATTACCTCCATTTGTATACAATATGTATGGCTGTGGATTGGTAGTTAACTTTATCTGACATTTAAAGTATATATAGTTTGTAGAACACCATTATTGTAGCACTTTTGTTTGTAAACTCTTAAAACACAAAATGCCTTTTTCAGCACCATTAACAGCAGTTCCACTGTCAGAATTCAATCCTTTGACTGCCAGGTGACATAGGAAAACTCTGACCCCGATGTGATTTGAACACACAACCTTCTGATCTGGAGTCAGACGCGCTACCATTGCGCCACAAGGTCCCAATGTACCCATTCGGCACATGAGAGAAACATATCTTGACAGTGATGTTCCATACATAGTAGCACTTGCTGGACCTAGACTATTAGAAATAGAGTACCTTGTAGATGTTTTTGCTTCTCAATGGGGCCATTCTAAACTTAGTTGGTCCACCACTTCTTGGGAAAGGTAGCAATGATCTTGAATTACCTCCATTTGTATACAATATGTATGGCTGTGGATTGGTAGTTAACTTTATCTGAC
>JBBPBX010016499.1:0-48078 GCA_038048925.1 Garcialebias charrua | reverse complement strand
GCCACCGTGGTGCAGCTTGCTGCTGGATTGAAGGTTCATGCTGATTGAAAGTGCAGAGAGGTGGGGAGAGTATGGCAGGCCGATTGAGTCATTAATAGCTAGTGAAGATTCTCAGTCATCCAGGACATGGTGAATTCTAAAAAGTGCAATAAAAAAACAATAAAGTATAATATAATAGTATAATAAATAGTATAATAAATAAAGTCCAGTTGTTTTTGTCTTGAACTTTTTTAAATTTGTCATTATAGGCACGTTTTCCTATTACATGATCCAACAGCATGCCATACAATTATTACTACAATAGATATCATGAAGTTTTTTTTTTTTTTCAGTCAGAATGAATGAAACGGTCATATTTCAGTGTTATGGTTTATAAATATGGGGAAAAAAATCTATAAATATGTCACTTCGTCCTATAAGTTGCAAGGCATGTAAATTATGCAAAAAACTGCAACTTACAGGATGAAAAATACAGTAGTTATTATTTTTCTACCTCTCTTTTTGAATTATGCATGTGTTCAGTGTTGAATTATTTTAACTAAACTGTTCTGTTTTCAAGTTTACAGTTTTTGTTTGCCATTAGAGATATGTTATGTGTGGGAACAATTAAACTTTTTCTCTTGGGTTAGATTTAAATAACAAGTAGGTCAGTGCTTTTATTGAGGCAAGAAGCAAATTGATGTATCCAGTAATTGTTATAAAACTACATTTACTACCAAAGTTTAGGAAGAAAATGACAGTAATCTATCACTTTACAATTAGTTGCTCTAAACTGAAGTACAACAGGTTGCCGCTACGGTTACAGCTCGGTGCCGTGATGGTATTAAAAAATATTTTATGGTATTAAAAAGGTATTAAAAGGTATTAAATTCAACTCTGGAATTTCTGCATATACCCTGGCATGCTACATACATACATGCATGCTACATACATACGTACTACATACATTCATACTACATACATACAGAATACATACATACATGTTACATACATAACACATATATACAGTGCTTTAAAGAAATTTCTTCAAATGAACATTCACTTGGCCTAAGGATGAGCTGCTTAGATTTTAGTGGTCAAGGTTAGGATCACATAACCAATCATTCTGCTCTCTTTATATTCCAGGACATTGAATCCAGAGAGGCTGAGGCAGACATTGCGGAGAAGACCATGGGCATCTACACTGTCCGAGCAGAGGGTCGTGGTCCTGATGGTCCAGGTAATGGACGCTTTGCTGATGTTGGTGTTGTGCATGCTACATACATGCATGCATGCTACATACATACGTACTACATACATTCATACTACATACATACAGAATACATACATACATGTTACATACATAACACATATATACAGTGCTTTAAAGAAATTTCTTCAAATGAACATTCACTTGGCCTAAGGATGAGCTGCTTAGATTTTAGTGGTCAAGGTTAGGATCACATAACCAATCATTCTGCTCTCTTTATATTCCAGGACATTGAATCCAGAGAGGCTGAGGCAGACATTGCGGAGAAGACTATGGGCATCTACACTGTCCGAGCAGAGGGTCGTGGTCCTGATGGTCCAGGTAATGGACGTTTTGCTGATGTTGGTGTTGTGCATGCTACATACATACATGCATGCTACATACGTACTACATACATTCATACTACATACATACAGAATACATTCATACTACATACATACAGAATATATACATACTACACACATACTATATACATACATTCATACTACATACATACAGAATACATAAATACATAATACATACATACATACAACATACATCATACATACATAATACATACATACATACATACATACATACATACATACAGACATACATACATACTACATACATACATATTACATATATACTACATACATACATACATATTACATATATGCTACATACATACATATTACATATATACTACATACATACATATTACATATATACTACATACATACATACATACATATATACTACATACATATTACATATATACTACACGCATACATACATATTACATATATACTACACGTATACATACATATTACATATACAGGTATACTACATACATATTACATATATACTACATACATATTACAGGTAGTCCCCGAATTACGAGCGCTCTGATCTACGAGGTTCCAGACTTACGAGCTGGCGAATTTTTGGAAAAAACACAAAAAATACTGAGTTTTCATGTGTTTTTTCACAACAGTTAGTTAGATAAACATATAGACACACGTTTCCGATCATTTTTATGCACTCATAAGCAGTTTTTGGATGAAAATAGAGTGTTTGTAGTCGCGCTAGCGAAACCGTTCCAATTTACGAGCGAATTTCCGGATTTACGAGAGACATGGCGGCCGTTCCAAATTACGAGATTTCCGGTTTACGAGCGCCTCGTTGTAACGGATCTCGCTCGTAAATCGGGGACTACCTGACATATATACTACATACATACATATTACATATATACTACATACATACATATTACATATATACTACATACATATTGCATATATACTACATGCATACATATATACTACATGCATACATACATATTACATATATACTACACGCATACATACATATTACATACATACTACACGCATACATACATATTACATATATACTACACGCATACATACATATTACATATATACTACACGCATACATACATATTACATATATACTACACATACATACATATTACATACATACTACACGCATACATACATACTACATACATACTACACACATACATGTATACACTTGGCCTAAGGATGAGCTGCTTAGATTTTAGTGGTCAAGGTTAGGATCACATAGCCAATCATTCTGTTCTCTTTATATTCCAGGACATTGAATCCAGAGAGGCTGAGGCAGACATTGCGGAGAAGACCATGGGCATCTACACTGTCCGAGCAGAGGGTCGTGGTCCTGATGGTCCAGGTAATGGACGCTTTGCTGATGTTGGTGTTGTGCATGCTACATACATACATGCATGCTACATACATACGTACTACATACATTCATACTACATACATACAGAATACATACATACATGTTACATACATAACACATATATACAGTGCTTTAAAGAAATTTCTTCAAATGAACATTCACTTGGCCTAAGGATGAGCTGCTTAGATTTTAGTGGTCAAGGTTAGGATCACATAACCAATCATTCTGTTCTCTTTATATTCCAGGACATTGAATCCAGAGAGGCTGAGGCAGACATTGCGGAGAAGACCATGGGCATCTACACTGTCCGAGCAGAGGGTCGTGGTCCTGATGGTCCAGGTAATGGACGCTTTGCTGATGTTGGTGTTGTGCATGCTACATACATACATGCATGCTACATACATACGTACTACATACATTCATACTACATACATACAGAATACATACATACATGTTACATACATAACACATATATACAGTGCTTTAAAGAAATTTCTTCAAATGAACATTCACTTGGCCTAAGGATGAGCTGCTTAGATTTTAGTGGTCAAGGTTAGGATCACATAACCAATCATTCTGTTCTCTTTATATTCCAGGACATTGAATCCAGAGAGGCTGAGGCAGACATTGCGGAGAAGACCATGGGCATCTACACTGTCCGAGCAGAGGGTCGTGGTCCTGATGGTCCAGGTAATGGACACTTTGCTGATGTTGGAGTTGTGCTGGAAGGTGTGGAAGTCCTCCATAACCTACAGAGTGTCAGCCATGCGTGCGTGATGCTTTATGGACTGATCTATGCACTCAACTTGAGCTATCCGAAAAGCCTGACCCGTACATTCGAGGTGTACCAGAAAATCCTGATGAACCTGGACTCAGCCAAGCTGTCACCAAAAGTACAGACACTGAAACTCAAATTGCCCCAGTGATTTGGCTGGCAATAATGCACATACACAGCTACCTGATTTTTTGTCAGTTTCTCCATCATACAGACTGTTTAAATCCCTTATAGTTTTTGAAGGGTGTGTCAGGAAAATACCTGTTTAATGTTCTTTTTTTTTCTTTTGATGTTGAAGCACTTAACAGGAAGTGATGTGTGAATGTGGCTGTGTAGGTGAGTTCTTATGCAAGTTCATAGATGGTTGGTTTCTAAAATGTTTTAGCGGGACATATTGTATTACCTCAGCTCAAACCAGATTTTTTTTCTTGAATTGTTTCCAGATTCAGTGGAGTTAAGTGTTACAAAGATTTGTTCTAAAAGGTGCTTAAGTTTCTACAAAATCCACTAAGGTGAAGTCTTTATTTTTTTTACTTGTAATATTTTAGGAAAAGTATGGCCAAAATGGGACCTATGGTCTTGTGAATATGCACAAGTGAAACTTTAATTTTGATATTATAATTTTGTGTATTTAATATGATTTGAAGTTTAATAAAGATGTTGAAAGAACAACAACTGATTGCTTCATTAAGATTGTTGGTATGAATGGAAAGGAATTGCATAAATGTTATGCATTTTGATTAATTTAGTTCATTACATATGCATAAATGACATGTAATTAAAATAAATATATGCTATTTATATTGAATAATAAACCTGATTATTATGCAAATTAAAATAATATTCTTTATGTATTTGAAATAAATACCCTCAAGATTATTCATTTAGAGTAATTATATGTTATTAATTCTGAATACATAAACCTGAGGGTTATGCATTTAAAATAAATAGGCCTTATTACATGAATGAATATGCATCATGTAAGGTTTATTTCATAGGTTTGCCTTGAAATTATCTAATAAAAAGGCACGCAATTTTGTCATTTAATAAAATTACATAAATCTTAAAAATTGGGGTTAAATATTTCTGTGAGTGTAGGTGCAACCTATACACCGGTGCGACCTATTTATGGATTTTTCCAATTTATTGATAAATATTGGACACTGCGACCTATACAACGGTGCAACCTATACAACGGAAAATACGGTAGTCTCGGTAACGTCTGAGTGTTATGAACAGCATGCTGTGCTGTTGTGTTTTTCATGGCCAATTTGTGAAAATATATCTATTTTCACGTGCACAGCTTGCAAAACTTTTCTAGACATGTTTAGACCAGTTTTTAATTTTTATATACTCAGAAAATGACTTGAACAGATTAAACTGCTGCTTTCTATGACCAATAATGTATTTTCTTTGTGTCTTGATGATTTGTGCTGATGCTAATCTGCTTTAAATTCCCTGCTGTCTGCTTCTGTCTAAATCTTGTCTGCAAGAAAGCTTGGGCTGATTAGAATTCCATTTTAATCTAACTTGTGAACTAAAACTGTTTGAATAACACCACAAAACCATCAAAATAACCAAATTTCCTGACTCAAAACTATAAAAATGAAAACATAGCAAGAGAGAAAAGGAAGTGGGGTAACATGGTTCAACTTTCTGCAGTCAGTGTCCTCGCGTGGTTTATTTTAGTGTTTTGAAAAATTTAAACTAACAGAAAATACCTTTTCTGTAACATTAAAAGAAGCCTATTTGTAATTGTTGCTATAATTCCATTACACAAAACTGCATAATGGTCTAATGTTGCAATTCCCACAGAGAATTGTAGAGGCTGAAATCCCAGCTAAAGACCAGCAGAACCATTAGGAAGTAAACCCACAAGACTGTTTGCTGCTCTATAAACAGAACAAAGCAGTAGTGACATGTATAAAAAGATCCAGTGTGAAGTTTCTGATGCCTCAAATCCCCAAAGTTTTATACAAAGACAAACTTCTGTGAACCCCCTACTGTGTTCCTCCCCCCCATCAACAATGACACACAATCCTCCCCCAAATTATTTACTAGGCTGTCGTGTCTGTTTAATCTGCTCAGTTTGAACAACTATTTCTGGAAATTGAATGAAATATTCCACCATATTTTATTGTAGTTTTGTGCAGAGCCATCAAGTCCTTTGTTCACACTTTTGTGACTCCTTAGGACTGGAATATGAAATAATGCAAGTGAGGACAAAGGATTCTCAAAGCTTTCATTGCAAAGATACAGATTGCCCTAATAGTCAGAGTCAGAGTCAGAGAGTCTTTATTGTCATTTGCACCGCATGTGGTACATGTGATGAAAACGAGATTATGTACACAGGGTCCCAGTTACATCCAACAACAAATGCAAGAGAAAAAAAGAAAAAGAACAGTAATAACATCTAGAATTAACTAAGAAAAACATCAACTAGTAATACACTAAGCCCTAATGTAGTGGAAAAACATCATTATAAACAGCAGCACGAACATGAGTCTGTATGAGCAGATGGTCACAGATGAACACAGCAACAAGAAAACAGATCAGCATCAGCATGATGTGATATTTTGCAGTGTTTATTCTTATTATTTATTTATTCATGAGTCTAACAGCCTCAGGGTAGAAGCTGTTCCTCAGTCTAGTGGTTCTACATTTGATGCTCCTCAACCTCCGTCCTGAGGGGAGTGGGGCAAAGAGTGAGTGTGCTGGGTGAGTGAGGTCTTTCATGATGCAGGTGGCTCTTTTCCTGCATCTGGAGGTGTAAATGTCTGTGATGGTGGGGAGACTGACTCCAACAGACTTCTGTGCAGCCTTCACCACTCTCTGTAGAGCTTTCCTCTCTGCAACTGTGCAGCCTCCATGCCACACATTGATGCTGGAGCACAGGATGCTCTCCACTGCACACCTGTAGAAGGAGGTGAGAACTGGGCTGCTCAGACCAGCTCGTCTCAGCCGTCTGAGGAAGTAGAGTCTCTGATGACCTTTCTTGATCAGGCTGGTGGTGTTGTTGCTCCAGCTGAGGTTATCATTCAAGTGTACACCCAAGTATTTGTAGCTGGAGACCACCTCCACCGCAGATCCACCTATGTTCAGTGGGGCGTGGGTGTGTTTGTTCCTTCTGAAGTCCACAATCATCTCCTTTGTCTTCTTCACATTCATGTGAAGATTATTCTCTTTGCACCAGCTCTCCAGGTGTTCCACCTAGGGATGGGGCAGATCCGATCCAGTATCGGTATCGGTATCCGATACCAGCATTATTTAAGTATCGGGTATCGGATCAAACCTGCCGATACTTTTCCGATCCAGCTTCAAAGAGCACTTGTGTTCAATCACATTCTGTGACTGCCCTTCTTAACATTGTGTGAGATAAACCCAATGAAGACACTCTTAAGCCTTACAATAGGGGGTTCCCTATTGTAAGGCTTAAGAGTGTCTTCATTGGGTTTATCTCACACAATGTTAAAATGAATAGTTTGGGTGCAAAAGTTTCATTATACAGAGTCAAATACCTGAACAGTATCGGATCGGGAAAGTATCGGTATCGGTCGATACTGAGTTAATAAGTATCGGTATCGGATCGGAAGTGAGAAATGTGGATCGGTGCATCCCTAGTTCCACCTCCTGTCTGTAGCTGGACTTATCATTGTGATGCATCCCACCACCGCTGTATCATCTGCAAACTTAACAATATGACAGCCTGGATGTGTGGCTGTACAATCATATGTGAGCAGAGTGAACAGAAGAGGGCTCAGCACACATCCTTGAGGAGAGCCAGTGCTGAGGGTAATGGTGGAGGAGGAGAAGTTGTGGATCTTCACGGACTGTGGTCTGTTTGTTAAGAAGTCTAGTACCCAGTTACAAATGGAGGGGCTTAGTCCAAGTGTGGATAGTTTGTCTATCAGAGTTTGGGGGATCATGGTGTTGAAGGCAGATGTGAAGTCCACAAAGAGCATGCGCACGTATGAGTCCTTCTGATCCAGGTGAGTGAGAGCAGTGTGGACCAAAGAGGAGATGGCGTCCTCTGTTGATCGGTTCTCGCGGTATGCATATTGATGAGGGTCCTCGTTGATGTTGACGGTTGTCTTGATGTGGGACATGACCAGTTTCTCAAAACATTTAGCGACTATCGGGGTGAGGGCCACCGGTCTATAGTCATTCAGACCAGTCACTGTGGAGCTCTTTGGAACTGGGATGATGGTGGCGGTCTTCAGGCAGGTGGGAACTGACTCCAGTGAAAGTGAGGTGGTGAAGATGTCAGCCAGCACCTCACAGAGCTGGTCCGCACATTCCTTCAGAACTTTCCCTGGGATGTTGTCTGGTCCGGTTGCTTTATGAGGGTTGATCCTTCTGAGACTGCCTCTCACTTCTGCTGCGGTCACTCTGAGATGCTCTTCATCTGGTGATGAGGTGAGTCTGGTGCTAGCTGGTCTGTTTGGATCTTCAAAACGTGCATAAAACTTATTGAGGGCATCAGGCAGAGATGGGTCCCTGGGGCATTGTTTGCTTTTGCCTTTGTAATCTGTTATGCATTTGATGCCCTTCCACATGCTCCGTGGGTCTTGTGAGGTGAACTGTCCCTCGATCCTCTGTGCATACGTGGCCTTGGCCTTCTTAATGCCAGCAACCAGTTCTTTCCTGCTCTTTCTCAGCTCCTCTGTATCTCCGGACTTGAAGGCAGTGTCCCTGGCTGCCAGCAGGGTGCGGACTTCTTTATTTAACCAGGGTTTTTTGTTGGGGTAACATTTAACATGTTTTTTTATGGATACATTTTCAGAGCATGTGCTAATATAACCCGGAACTGAGGAAGCATAAAGTTCCAGATCCACTGAACTCCCATTCGTAGCTACCTCCCTGAAGACAGACCAGTTTGTGTTTTCAAAACAGTCTCTCAGCATGGAGGTACTATCTTGAAGCCAAACTTTTATCTCTCTTTGTTCCGGCTTGGAGCGTCTGAGTGGGGGGAGCTGTGTTGGGACCAAGATCAAAGAGCAGTGATCAGAAGCCCCGAGCGGTAGGCGTGGCTTTACCGTGTACGCCCCCTTCACATTTGTGTAGACTTGGTCAAGCGTTTTATTTCCTCTTGTTGCTGTGAAAACGTGCTGATTGAAGGTTGGGAGGGAGACCTGTAAATCTACGTGATTGAAGTCACCAGAAACAATGAAGAGCCCCTCAGGATATTTACACTGCAGCGAGGTGAGTAAGTCATGAATTTCTCCCTGGGCGTCATTAGCATTAGCATCAGGCGCTATGTAAATAGCAGTGATAAGGATCACTGAATAGTCACGGGGCATGTAATGAGGACGGCACCTTACTGTTATCAACTCCACAGCAGCTGAGCAGAGCCTTTTGATCACAGCACAGTTCGAGCACCAATCCTTGTGCACGTAAACACACACACCACCGCCTCGTGTTTTTCCCGTAGTCTCGGTGCACCGGTCTGTTCTGAAAAAGAGTCTGTTATCCAGCTCATAAACAGAGTCCGGTGTATCCTCAGAGATCCACGTTTCCGTGAGGCAGAGCACAGAGCACCTCCTCAACTCCTCCGACGCTGTTACTCTCAGTCGGAGCAGATCCATTTTGTTGTCCAGCGAGCGGACGTTGGACAGAAAAAGAGCCGGCATCGGGGGTCTCCCGGTTTTAGCGTCTGCCCGCAGTCTCGTCATAATTCCTGCTCGGCAGCCCCGCTTCTGACCTCGGGAGCACCGCTTCCTTTTCTTTCCCCTGGAGCGTGAACCGGAGCGCATCTGCTTCCAGAAAGATGTTCTTAACAGCTCCAATCTTCCGAGCTCTGATTTGAGTTCGTTGCTGATATCAGCTGTGCCCTGTGGTAAATCCGTTCCATTTTTTAACAGTTCAGTTCGGCTATAATTCACCCGCAAAAAACGCAGTCAGGTACAAAAACACTATTAAAATTACTAAAAACTAGGGATGAACCAGGAGCCCATGAAGCTGCAGCTGGTCTGAGTGCGGCCATCTTGCTCAGGCTCAGCCCAGTTAAGGGGTGATTGAAAATACATTATGTGAAAAAAGGCCATACATTGAACACTGAATTAGTTCACCAAAGGTCATGCTCAATAACAAAGTCAAAAGTCAAAGTCAACTTTATTGTCAAAACTGCAATATGTACAGGACATACACAGGATTGAAATTGCATTTCTCTCAGTCCCTCGGTGCAACAGTAACCATTTAAACACTAAAACACTAAAACATTTAATAAACATAAGCATAAAATGAAATAATAAAAGTGTAATACTGTCCTGAGTTTTTGCATAGTAGTATAAAAGTATAAAAGTATGAAAAGTTACACCAACACTAAACACTAAACATTTAATAAACATAAGCATAAAATGAAATAATAAAAGTGTAATACTGTCCTGAGTTTTTGCATAGTAGTATAAAAGTATAAAAAGTATATCTATAAAATAAAATGAAGGTTCTGGCATTGACATTTGTAAAAGAGTGACAAAGCAGCATATGAAGTTAATGTACACAGTATATGTATGAGGTAGTTGATATTGGTATAGAGGTAAAGTGGCATATGCAATAAGGCTAGTAAAAAGAATATATATATCAGCAGTAGTGTAGATATAAAAAGTAGTGTAAATGTAAACTGTAGTAATAAATGTAAACAGTAGTAATAAATGTAAACAGTAGTAATAATGTAAACAGTAAATGTAAACAGTAGTATGACTATAGGCAGTAATGTAATACAAACATTAGTGCAAATATGAGAAGTAGTGCAAACTGAATGAGCACATGACCGTGAGTTGAGTGAATAACCCGTTTTGATGACACAGAGTCCAGTGTTAAAATCTTTGTGTTGTGTGGTAATGTGTGGAAAGTTTTTTGTGTTAAGGCAGTTCAAATGGGAGGGGAGGCAGAGCAGGCAGAGAGTTTAAGCATCCTGACTGCCTGATGAACAGAGCTGTCACTCAGTCTGCTGGTTCGAGCAAAGTGTTGTTCTTTTACGGACCAGCAGGTGGCAGTACCCTCTAAAACCTGTGCATATGTTGCAAGAAAGGTGTAGAAGAAGAAATCTACCGTAGAAGAAGAACTGTTTGAAGTCACAAAACAAAAACAAATGGCTTTCCGCTCACTCGAGGAATTTAATACATTTGTATCACAAACAAAACATTCCTCCATGCGTCGCAACGCCGTTTCCATGACCACAGCGGCACAGACAGCTGCAAGCTCTGGCGTGAAGAGCGTGAAGGCTGTCGGGTGAGGTCCCCACCCGACCTGTCAATCAATTCAGTAGCGCCCACGGCGCACGCACTAGGCTTGCTGAGTTTCAAAAATTTGGAGGTGCACGACACGCGCCAAACGACGCGCGGGGTCTACGCGCAGGGGCGGGGACGGTGATATTGCGTCACTTTTGGCGCGCGCACCCTCGCGCGCTGCGCGACGCGTCGAGTATAAATCTAGCTTCAGTCTCCTCCCTGATGGCAGCAGGCTGAAGCAGCTGTGTAGTGGGTGTGTGGGATCACCATGCAGAGGGCTTTTCCAATGAGGCAGTTGCTGTGTAAGTCCTGTAGTGAGGGGAAGGAGGTGCCGACAATCTTCTCAACAAAACAACTGAACAGAATTCAGTTGTTTCAGATTTGAGCTAGGCCTCCAATCTTTATGAAGAAGTCTAATGCCCCAGCATGTCTAGACCTGGATCAACCTCCTGGAACTGCCATATCAAAACACTGGTTTCAACCAGTTTAAAGTCCCAATCTAAAGCCTACATACCCGTTTCTATACGTTTTATGGATTATTTGACCTGGTTTGATGCAAAGAAAAAAGGACAGAACTTTTCCAGACTTACCGTATCTTTGGAAACTTTTCTCATAAACTGTACAGTAATTACAGGTCAGCCTGTTCTTTTTTCCACCTCAGATGAACAAATCCTTTATCATCACTGTCTCATTGGTTACCATGACAGCTGCATATCAAGACGGGGTCATGACTGATGCCGACACACAAATATGTTATTCATATTCTTCCTGGGGGGGGCAAAATTCAGTAATATTTTGTCTCAGTAACAAACAAGTTGTGAATGTTGAAACATTCTGTATTAAAAAAAGGAAGAATAAAGTTTATTAGTGAGTCACCTCCTCGAGCAAACAGAGAATTAATTCACTTCTCACTCTGACCTCCCACGTCTCTCTGCTCAGACAGCTCTGGCTTCCCTTGTCTGTTATCGAATCGATTAGCTGATCCTCAGTCATTAAGGTGAATTGATTGACTGATTTAATCTCTTAAATGTGTCTCAGAAAAGAAGTGGAGCAGAAGATGAAAACATTACAGGCTTCAAGAATGGATAAAGAAGACAATAAGGCTTCTGGAAAGATGAAGAAATGAGAAGCGAGACAGAAGGCTTTCCAGAAGAGACAAGAGGCTTTGAATATATGAGATAGGAAAGAGAAGAGAAAAAAAAATCTGTTTTATAAAACAAACAGGGGAGACAATGAGAAAATATAACTTCCAGTGTGATTAAAGAAGAACTGGCCTTCCAAACTATGTGAAGAGATTAATTTGAGGCAAAGAAAAAAAATACATAAAAATGGCTCCCTGTATATGAGGTGCCATTTGTAAAGTTACACAGTCAAAAATTAACATCAATATTTTGGTTTATTTGGCCTATAATAATAAAAAGGTAGTTTTTTCCAGTCATTATATTAACCATGTTATTCATAGATTTGTAAATGTTATTCCAAGATAAATATTTAATTTACAAGCTAAATATTTACTCTACAAACAAAACACTTAACTTTAATGTTAAATATTTAATTAGAAAACTAAATATTTAGGTGTAAATTAAATATTTAATTTACAAGCTAAATATTTATTTTCAAAACTAAACATTTAATTTCCTTACTAAACATTTAAATTCTAAGCTAAACATTTAATATATATTTTAATTTANAAGAGATTAATTTGAGGCAAAGAAAAAAAATACATAAAAATGGCTCCCTGTATATGAGGTGCCATTTGTAAAGTTACACAGTCAAAAATTAACATCAATATTTTGGTTTATTTGGCCTATAATAATAAAAAGGTAGTTTTTTCCAGTCATTATATTAACCATGTTATTCATAGATTTGTAAATGTTATTCCAAGATAAATATTTAATTTACAAGCTAAATATTTACTCTACAAACAAAACACTTAACTTTAATGTTAAATATTTAATTAGAAAACTAAATATTTAGGTGTAAATTAAATATTTAATTTACAAGCTAAATATTTATTTTCAAAACTAAACATTTAATTTCCTTACTAAACATTTAAATTCTAAGCTAAACATTTAATATATATTTTAATTTACTATATAAATGTTTAACTCTCACCTAAATATTTAACTTGCAAGCAAAATATTTAGCTTGCATGTTTAATATTTAGTTAGCAAATAAAATATTTAGTTAAGGAATTAAATAATTAGCTTAGAAAATCAATATTTAGTTTGGGATTTAAATGTTTAGTTTGGAAATTCTATGTTTAAATTAGAAATTAAATATTTAACTTGGAAAATAAATATTTAGTTTGGAAATTAAATATTTAGCTTAGAAATCAAATTTTTAGTTTGGGAATTAAATGTTTAGTTTGGGAATTAAATTTTTAGTTTGGAAATTATATGTTTAGTTTGGAAATTAAATATTTAACTTGGGCAATAAACATTTAGTTTGGAAATTAAGTGTTTAGTTTGGAAATTAAATGTTTAACTTAGAAATTAAATGTTTAGTTTGGAAATTAAATATTTAGCTTAGACAATAAATATTTAGTATGGAAATTAAATGTTTAGTTTTGAAAATAAATATTTAGATTGGAAATTAAATTTTTAATTTACACCTAAATATTTAGTTTACTAACTAAATGTTTAACTCGCAAGTTATGTATTTAGTTTGTAAACGAAATATTTAGCTTGTTAATTAAATATTTATTTTGGAACTGTGACATTTACAAATGTATGAATAACATGGTGAAAATATGAATGAAAAAACTATTCTTTTTTATTTTTATTAAAGGCTAATGAATCAAAACATTGATGTTAATTTTAACTGTGTAACACTGTGAGAGGGTGCTATTTATAAGACTGAGCTGAACACAGCTTCTCAGACTAAGAAAGTCTTTCGGACGAAAGACGAAACGTTTCTACAATTTTTTTTTGCTTTGTTTTGTTTTGTTTTTTTTGAATGTCCAGAGGACCAGACTTGGCTTTTTTTTAGATTTTTCTACCTGAATTATTGAGCATGCATCAGGGTATTTGACTGTGTAACTTTTCAAACGGCACCCCAAATCTGAATTAATATTCTTATGAATAGAAATAAAACTGTTGGCTTGCATTACTGAAACGAAACAACCACATTAAGATGTGTCAAAGATGGTGACATTCTTTCCCTTCCTTCTTCACTCTGAGCTCTACTTGAATGCCCCTCCAGGCTCTGTGACAGCCACCCACAGCTACATGCACACTGAGACAAACACAGTGCCATCACCAGCACTGAAAAATGTCATGGTCAATCAATGGCAGCCTTTGGCGTTCCACTGAAAAGCCCCAAGTACTTTAAACTGTCGGGCACAGATCTGGGCGTGTCTCTGCACTGACGGATGACTCAGTCTCTTCACGTCGCCTGCAGCCATGATAACAAAGCTTTGCTGCCACACCGCCTGGTGACAAATTGAAACTCTGAGATCAAAGACACAGAAATGGTCCTAGAAAAGGGTCATTTTTGATAATGTCAGACAATTTTAAAAGGTCCATATGTGATAATGTCACTGCTGTCGCAGGTAAAAGCGTCCAGAAGGAGAGAGGGGATAATGAGACTGGAAGTGAAGGATGATGGGAGAAATAATTGGAGTGGTTTAATCATCTGTTGACCAAAACAAAACAGCATTTTAAGTGCAGCACTGGCTGCTTTTGAAAAGTTTTGTAGGGGGTTATCATTAGATCATGTTTTACTTTGGTTTATTGCTTTTTTTTTTCTGCTAGTGAAGTGATGAGCAAATGCATGCTGGGAAAAAGAAAAAAAAGCTATAAACTGCAGCCAAAGCAGCAACTTAGAAGCTAAACTGATTTCATCAAATCTGATCTATATTTGATCTGCACTCAAAAATATATAATAATCAGAAATTATTGAACCTGCCAACTCTACTTAAACTGTTCGTGTATTTCAAACTTTATGTTAGATGAACGCAATTTAGGGCGGCACGGTGGCTCAGTTGGTAGAGCTGGTGCATCTCAGCGAGAACGTCATCGGATCAAATCCCAGCCGGGGGCCTTCTTGGGTGGAGTTTGCATGTTCTTTCCGTGTTGCACTAGCCTGGTTAAAACCAGACCCTTGTCCTTCACTTCGCTTTGGACTAGGGTCTGGGATTTCTCCCATAGACAAGGATTTCTCCGGTCGATTTTTGACCGGACCAATCAGAGAACAGAAGGCGGAGTTTTGTTAGTTTAGCCTGGCGAGGTCCAGGCTATTCAGATAAATAGCTCAGAAACCACTCGGTGGATATTTTTTCTGCTACCAGTGTGTAATTATATGGCTCTAATTTACTGACTGTTGGCCTGGATGAAACATTTGAGATAAAATTCGATTTTTTATCATTTATTTTCGTAGCGCACCCGAGGCTGTTTGGAAAATGTCAAACCGAAACAATTTAAATCCAGCAGATTTGACCATTTCGTGAATTGATTTAGGAACTGTTAAGCTCAGGAACACTTCTGATATAACGTCAGCTAAGAAATATATTTTTTCTCAGCAAAGAAATAATAGTTTTTTACCTTGTTTTCATGAAAATTCCTTCGTGGCGGCAGCCATTTTAACTGACGACGTCAGTCGACGTCGTTCAAAACTCCGCCTTCTGTTCTCTGATTGGTCCGGTCAAAAATCTACCGGAGAAATCGTTGTCTATGGGAGAAATCCCAGACCCTAGTACAAAGCGAAGTGAAGGACAAGGGTCTGGTTTTAACCAGGCTAGTGTTGCACGAGTTTTCTCCAGGTACTCCAGTTTCCTCCCACAGACCAAAAAAATTCATGTTAGACTGACTGGTAACTCTAAATTGTCCCTAGGTGTGAGTAAAAATGTGAATGGTTGTTTGTCTCATTTGTCTTTATGTGTCGCTGTGATGGACTGGAGACCTGCCCAGGCTGTCCCTTGCCTTTTACACAGTGACTGCTGGATACGGGCATTAGAGACCCCCCACGACCCAAAAAGAAAGAAGCAGGTAAAGATGATGGATGGATGGATGATTTTACAGTAGTTCTAGTCTGCAGAAGCGGAAGTCCTCATAGGAGAATAAAGTTAACTCACTCAGAGCAGATACTGTACTATCTAGGAGTGATTTGACACCATCTTATAGAAACCATAAAAAAATGATGGAGGAACGTTGTCAAAATGGTCTATTACGCCATAACATTCTGCAATTTGTGGAGTATTACTTCTATGCCTGAGCAGTGGTTCTAGATAAAAGTTTACTCAGCTCCCAGAGGACTGACACAATCTGCAGCTTCAGCACCATTCATGGTTTATCCATGATAAGCACACACATGTTTGTGCAGTAACATGAACATTTTAGGATCGAGAAAACAGCAACAAACTAAATGGTGCTATGCAAAAAGGTTGATGTTTAATATAAGCTAATGTAGTGTATTTAGATAAAAAGTTGTTTAATAAGCCTAAAAAATTGTGCAAAACAAAACTGTCCTTGATTTGGCTAACCATTAGCCAGAATAAGCACTTTTGCCTCTTTCTTCTTGTGACTGCTGTCATGGCTGAAAAGTGTCTAACTACTGTATTTTTTGGCCTATAAGGCACACTTAAAATCCTTTAATTTTTATCAAAAATCCACAGTGAGCCTTATAATTCAGTGCACCTTATAGACCAAAAAATACGATATTGATAACTATCGTTTTAAAGTTAACTGGACTTTTCTTTAATAAATAAGATGAGCATGGCTAATATTGCACCTGACATTGTTTGAAAAACCAAGAATGCAGAACTAATTTTGCTGAATGTTACATCAGTATTGCACAAACGTGAATGTTACATCAGTATTGCACAAACGTGAATGTTACATCAGTATTGCACAAACGTGAATGTTACATCAGTATTGCACAAACGTGAATGTTACATCAGTACTGCACAAACGTTTGTCTTAGAACACACCTAAGACTTAGTGAATAACATTTTAGTCGACATTTGCCAATATCTTTAAAAAAGAGCCATTAAATTACACTGAACTCTCAATCAATAATTGAATCAAATCTACAGATGGTCAGAATTTGCCATCTCCTTATCCTTCATGAAAGAAGAGCACTTCAGTGGTGTCTAAATGTTTCCCACAGTGACTAGTATTACAAAGTTGCAGCCTGTTTGTGGAAAGCACAATTTACCCACCACTTTCTGCCCCTAATGACATCCTCATCCTCCCTGGCAAATGGGAGTGACTCGTTCTTAACTTTTAAGAGAGATACTTTACTCTCAATAAATTGACCATTTACTGGAGGAAAGCAGCTCCATGTGCCTCTGAGCACAGAAACCTAGAAAACAACTCGAGTCTCAGAGAGCCAATTTCAGCTGGAGCTGGATGGTAATGATGGACTATAATAGGAGACAGCTCCCATAAGTCTGTGTGCTGCTGTTTCACATTAAAATGCACTGCATGTCAAGCGTTCAGCCCACAGCAGAGCTTTTAAAAATACTTTCTAGGGATAGATACTGCAGCGAACTGTGACCTATTTGTAGGCAAACACTTAATACACTTACCTGCTGTCAAAGTGTTAAGAAATGTGGCAACATGAGCCAGCAAACCTGAAATGGAAGTAGTCCTTGCAAAAGAATGGTTAAAACAAAAAGTAACTGGGTGCATGCTCACTTGACTTCTTCCTTGTGATGCTTTGCTAAAAAAAAAAAATCATCATTCAAGTAGCTCCCTGCAACAAAATATACTTCTATTTTTTTTCCTCAAAGTTTCACTTCAATCTCTTCTTGCATTTTAAAAATGTGGCTTCTGTCATGCAAGTAATGTGTGCTGTGCTGAGCTTTGCCTCGGGGTTTCATAACTGACTAGAACGGCACATGGGAATAAAGGCAGATAGCAGAGACCGATATCAAAGGCAGATATTAAAAAAGCAACGAGATCAATTTAACCCTCGCATATTATGGTGCAGTAAAAAGCCTCACAAATACAGGATAGACATCTGAACACCTGGAGTGTGGTCACAGACAAACACCTGACTTCACAAACAGTTCTGGACATGTCAGAATATTAGGGATGTTAAACATTTATACATTTTAATGTTTATTAAAAAATATCTACTAGAATCTCACCCTACAGTTTATTATTTCAAATATAAGATGCTAATATTATATTGATATAAATCACACAAGCTTTTATATTTTAAATAAAAGACTTAATTATAAAATAAATGTGGGGGAACAGTCTTCATATCTATCAACACCCATGAAGGAAGACACAGTTTCCGTCTTTGCACCTTCACTTTGATTGTGCTCATGTCAGATGTTGTCTAATAAAAGCAGAGGCTTTTAGTTTTTAATTGGGTTCCCTGTTACTAACCAAACATAAAAATGTGCTTTTTGCGTTGGCGATTGTTATAGAAACAGCTGCTCAATTAATTCTCTTCCAGTTACAACGAGGTAGTTAAAGATGTTTGTCTTCTCCGGTGTCTTCAAAGATAAGAAATGCATACACTGCTTCTGATGCTGTGTTCTCTGAGACGTGAAAATGTATTCCTCTGATATTCTGACACGTATTATTCTTCTGACTGTCAGCCAGTAGCTGTTCACCACACAACTTTGTGCATCACACTCTGTGTAGCTTTGTGCACATACCGGTACTGTTCCTGAATGATGCAAAGCCTTTTATTACAAATTAATATTCATTACAGCCTCATAAACTTCAGGCTTGACTGTACCTCCATTCCTCTGTGCTTTGATTTACAAAAAGGTTCATATAGAGTTTCAAAAAGGTTTGCACAGTCTTTTTTTCAAGATTTATATAATTTAGTTGCCATGCTATAACTTTTTTATAAATGTTCTATTAAACAACATGTTTAATGTTTTCTTTAAACATTTTCCCATGATCTACAGATTTGTTTAACTTTTATTGACTTCTACCAACTCTAGAACAGTAAACAGTTTTTCTGCTGCTTTGTTCAAAAGCCTCTATCAGAATATTCATCCCAATGTTACTAAATCATACTTTGCACAAATTTAAACATGACTCACCTAAAATCCTATTTTTATTTTTTCTAAAACGACACCTGTCTAAAATAATGCCTCCATACAGTTTGCCTTTAAAATTATTGCATATTTTTCTTCAGCAGTGTTGTACCCTTTCACTAATTCACGGTTTGAATATTTGTTTCACAAACAAAACAAACTTTCACAGATTTTCATTTTTTCGTAGCAACCACTTAACATAATAAAATGCTGTGGATGTGTGCACAAAAAACACACAGCTCCAGATTCAGAGTGTTTTATTCGGAGCCATCGCTCAGCACACACAGTTGAAGACTGGATGCACTTTGATGCAGATCACAGAGCCTTTTGGACTTGGTGTTTTCAATTCAATTAAATTAATAATAATAATAATAATAATAATGTCTTTTCCTGTCATCTGCGTATGTTCCCATACACAGACGAAATTCGTCTCTGCATTTAACCCAACCACCTACCAGGTGGTGCAGTGAGAAGCCCGAAAGCGCCCGGGGAGCTGGAGAAATAGGTGTGCACTCATAGACACCCCAAGCTGGGTAGTGGCCGGGACGCGAACCCGCGACCTTCGGATCCGTAGTCAAAAGCCCTGCCACTAGACAAATTCAATTCAAAAATACTTCAATAGTCCCAAAGGGAAATTAATTGTTGTTGTAGCTCATCATAGTTTCATTAAAGTTGTAGATGCTGATGGTTTTGGGCAGGGATGATCTCTTGTAGCAGTCTATCCCACAACAGATCCAATGAAATTGGCTGCAGATGCTGATCCATCCACCTAGACCCAGCAGACCTCTCGTCCTCTTGGGCAGCAGAACTGCCTGAATGTCAAGCAGAACTCCTCCCGAGTGATGGCCATTTCTCCCAGCAGCCTGCCGGGCTCCTCATTGCTGCAGACTTAACTGAAGGTGCTGGGGGACGATCTCAGTCCTCCTGCTGTCACTAGCCCTGGTTCCCGCTACCTCCAAGATCTCGGCGGGCAGGCACTCGAGCACAGCCTCCAGGTAGATGGTAATGCATCTATGGCACCTCTTTTTCAACTCATTTGAGATTTGGGGATGTAGCTGAGGTCTTATTTGAGCTTTTGAGATGTTAATCAATCAGCAACTCCCAGTTGTAGAAAACCACTTTGTTGTCATAGTTACGCATCATAACATATGTCCCAAAATACAAAAGATTTGAGTAAAAATCCTTCCAACGGCACAACATCTGATACCAGAGGAAGTAATCATCCGAAAAAAGTGATTTAACTTCAGAAAATATTAGCCCCTTTCATAAGTCAGATCCGCGCAATTCCCGCACAGTCCGGCTTTAATCCCCATCGGGTCATTCATAAAACAAAGTTGAATCCAGCCACGGCCCGCCCTCAATGGAGCATTCACAAAACGATTTGCAGCGCGGGTTGAAAAGAGGCGTGGTGAAAATCTGCAGCTCAGAGGACGTGGTGCCTGCGTGTTTAACGTGGGACCGCAGAGGTGTCTGTAAACAAACATGGCGACGCTAGCGAACATCGTTGTGCTTATCCGAATGCTTTTTTTTTTTTGCTCTCGCATCAATCCGCTCCAGAAGGGCCCCATCCTTCACTGTACCGGTAAGTCCCTTATTAATTTCCTCCTCTGCGCGCAGAGACAGGAGTACACAGGTCTCGGCATCACCCCAATTAGCCATTTCCGTGATGATCAATAAAAAAAGAAAAAGATTCGGCGAATAATAGCGAGTGATGCGCAAGCGAAATACAAATGTCATGTTCTTGTTTACACATTTAAATAGAGCGCGACAGTGTGCGCCGGGAGAGTATGTCATTATTCAAATCAGTTTGAAGCCGCAGCAGCCCGACACCTTTCACAAGTCGACAGATCCGGGCTTAACACTACCTCTGCTCGCGTGTCAGGGGCGGATCAGAGGCGAGTGAAATTGACCCGGCAATGCGCGTTTGTGTTTCTTCTGAATGCTCGTTGGAGGACTGAACACGCATCAGAGTCGGACTGAACCGTCTTATGAAAGGGGCTACTGTAATTAAAGTTTTCAAAAGTAAAACCCTAGAATGAAAGTAACAGAGATACTCCAACTTGCAACCACCTTCAGCGGCGCAGTCCTGGAACAATTTAATGGACAAGGTTTAATTGTTGGACTGTACTATTGTTTTTGTCAATATTTTATGATGTGTGATTTTATTTTATAACTGGTATTTTAAGCACTGAAAAGAGCGGCACTCCTAATTGCTTGCTAAGCATTCAATGACAATAAAGGTCCATCCATCTGTCCGCCCGCCCGTCCGTCCGTGCGTCCATGTATCTGTTTTACATGGCAGTGCCAATAAAAATCTTTATTCAACTAAAGTATCATTAGGCGTGTTTCCATCAAGGTTTCTAGGTGCGCATTATGAAGCATCGCATCAGAAAAGCTAAATGGAAACGGCATAATTCGAGTTAACTTCCTCTAAGTCGCTCTAAAGTTTATACGCTCGCTTGAGGTAGTTTTTGGGGAGTCGATTCAGAGCTGAGTCGGCTAAACGACAGATGGAAACAGATTAGCCGACTCAGTTCTGCCGCAGCGAACATTCACGTCACGTGACTGATCAGCTGTTTCCGCTCCGGACAACATGTAACATCGCTAAAACTAGTTGGCATGACAGAATAAATACAACTTGCCCGATAGCAACACATACCTGAAATATTCTCTCCATTTTGCCGAGATGTCTGTTTTCAAACGCTACTTCCTGTTTACTGTGGAAGTGCGTAACGCTGACGTCTGACGTATGGCGCTGACGTGTGACGTAATGACGCTGACGTCTGACGTAGAGACGCTTTGCGTGGCATTGCAGATGCGCTTCAAGCCAGTTAATGGAAACACTTCTGATCCTCATAATTTTAATTTACATTTTAGCGAAATTTTCTAAAATTCGCTCAAAAATCGAATTTAAATTGGATGGAAACATAGCTATTGTTTTACCACCCCCACCAACCTTTATCTGTATTTGAATGATTTTAATCTGTACACAAATACATGTATCTAATGGGTGTCTAAGGTTCAGGGGAGTCCAATCATATCCTGCATGTTTTACTTGTACATATTGGATATTGCCTATTGCCTATTCATGGTGAGCTAAGATTCATAACTGGTTATAAATATCATACCCATCACTGCACCCTGTATTCACTGGTTAATTGGTCATCATAGGAGCCAAGATGGTGTAGTGGTTAGGGCGTTTGACTTGGGACCCGAAGGACGCGGGTTCGCGTCCCGGCCACTACACATCTTGGGGTGTCTATGAGTGCACACCTATTTCTCCAGCTCCCCGAGCGCCTTCTATGGCTGCTCACTGCACCGCCTGGTAGGTGGTTGGGTTAAATGCAGAGACGAATTTCGTCTGTGTATGGGAAACATACGCAGATGACAAGCTTAGACAATTATTATTATTATTATCATTAACTTCACACTGACTCTCACTGGTATATTTTCTTCTTTAAATCACTTCTTGGCCTGTTGCCTTTATATATATCCTCCTACAATTTGTGAGTGCAGTGACAGTGTGCACGCTCAGGACATAAGTACTTGCAGTGTCCCCTTGGTGTGGACAGAACTAGCAAAAAAGCCTTCTCTTACTCAATCCTGTGTCCTGGAACACCTTGCAAAAAGATCTGAAGCTGTCAACTTTGACCTCTAATGGATTTTAAACTATTGTTAAGGTTGTGGCGACAACCAACACAAACATGTTCCTGAATTTTACATCGTTTTATAATGAAGCTTGTTTTTGTTTTTATATAATTTATTTTATTTACTTTTTATTTTATATGATTTTCTATTTTTGTCTGTACCGCATCTGTGTTCTTTGTTTAAAACAGGTACCACTTGTAAATGAGTATCTCAATGAGACTAACCTATACAAATAAAGGTTGAATGAATGAATGTTGCAGTGCTCCAACACACCTTATTCAATTGTTAAAATATGTCTCCAGGCACTGCTGTTGACTGTATATAACCCATTAACTCTAACTCTACAATTAATTGATTACATGACTGTCAAAGACTGCTTATCATGTAAAACGTTTACCGTACTGCACTGGCAACGCCATTAACACTTTTTTATCTTGAGAATGTATTGTTGCAGTACACTTTAACTACTAAGTTTTCATTGGTGGTATTAAAAATATTATCTGTCATTTATTTATGCACACTTTTTGTGGTACATTGAAATTCCCCGCACTTGTAACAACACATTGCTGGCAGTAGCACAGCCATTTTCAACAGTTTCTTTCAGGTGCTAACAGCGCTGGAGTGATTTTGCAATATGAGATCATGCATGATTAGACGTACAAGAATGAACAAAATGGTTATAATTCTGTCTCTGTAATTATTGTGTTGTTGAGGACTCAAAGATGCATGCAGGCAGCAGGCCAGGAACGTGACTGAAACTGGACAAGAGGAACAGGACTTACATATGAGGATCTGAAGGAGGAAGAGTGGGAGCTTTTATACTGTATAGTTGGAGGATTGAATAGGGACTGAAAGCAGCTGGGGTGATTACAGATGAATGAAAGGTATGTGTGATAAGACAAACTGTGAAGATGAGGAAAATCGAAGATGAGGAAAATCATTGTCTGGGAATGGGGAACACAGAACCTAAAAATGTCAAGCTGAAACTAGTCCCCACCACAGACAGAAACTATACTGAAATATTAAGAAAAATTGAAAACATAAGGTACACCGAGTTAAAAAAACAAAAACTAAACAGCCAGATATCATACATGAGGGTTCCTTCTCATCATAGGATGACAGTCATCAGGTGATTACATTGTAGTTTAATTTTGGTTTTGACTGTCTTTTTTCATTCAACCTTTATTTATACAGGTTAAGCTCATTGAATTGAGTCATTGACTCTTTTCAAAAGAGGCCTGCTTAAAAAAAACACAGATGAGGTACACACAACAAAAAAGAGTCATATAAAGCATATAGCAGGAAAAGTAAATAAAAGTAATGATATAAAACAAAATAAAAACAAGCTACATTATTAAATGGGGTAAAATACTAAAAACAGGAACTGCATTGATTTTTGCATTGAACTTAACAATTGTTTTTAGAGAGGTAAAGTTGACAACTTCAGATCTTTTTGTAAGGTGTTCCAGGAACAGAGTAAGAGAAGGCCCTTTTGCCACATTCAGTCGGCACTGAGTAATGATGTCTTGAGAGCACACGCTGTAACTGCACTGACAAAATGACATGTAGCAGGAGAAATGTGAAGACAGCAGACCAAGGAGTGATTTAAAGATGAAAATGTACCAGTGTGAGAGTCTATGTGAAGTTAATGATGACCAGTTAACCATTGAATACATGGTGCAGTGATAAGTATGGTAGTTACAGCCAGTTATGAATCTTAGCACACCGTGATAGACAGCGTCCAACATCTGCAGGGTGCTTGCAGGAGCATTTGTGTAAATAATGTCACCGTAGTCAATGGCTGGAAGGAAAATTGCAGGTACAATGCATTTCCTAGCATTCAGAACTAAATATCTATTCATGAAAAAGAAACCCAATTTTAATTTCAATTTCTTAATCAGGTTTTTGACATGAGGATTAAAAGAAAGATTAGCATCGACCAAGATTCCCAAGTATTTGTAAGAATAGACAAACTCAATAGGAATACCATTCATAGATAAGATGGAAGGAAGGACCGCTGGTACCAACTTCCTGTTTGAAAACAACATTCCTTTAGGGGCCGTTTACACGGCGCGTATTTTGAATGAAACCGCTCCTTTCTCTCTGCGGTTCTGCCGATCGTTTACACGACACCACTGGCCCACCTCTTTGAATCCGAAGGTTTCTGAATCCACCCTCAGAGTGGAGCTTTTTTACTGACCCCCCGTTGATAACATACACATCTCCCACTGAGCTTTTGTTTGAACACATGCGCGCAGCACGCACGCGCAGACAGCCGGCATCAACATGGCGGCGGAGACACACAGCTTTCTGAATTCGACTGATGGAATATATTTTGAGTCTCATATTTAATTAATCTACACCTGAATGAAGCTGCTGTGACCAACTTCTGTGTTGGAAGAGACACAGCTGGATCCAGTTCTAATATCAGTGTTTATTGAACGAGGCAGGCAGATATTTCAAGTGTCACGCTGCACTATAACATACAAAATAATAACAGATTAACAATAATAAACAGTATTTATGTTAGCGTGGGAGATATATAAAGTTATCTGAGCTAAATGAAGCTATCTGGACTCGTTACGTCATTTAAACGATGCGTAACATGTTGCCTGTTATTAAAGTTGAAAATGAAGACACCAGGTTTATTTTGTATTTATTTATTTATTCCGTCGGATAGTCGAACCTCGGATTCAGGAGGAGCAGTGTGGTTTTCGTGCTGGTCGTGGAACACTGGACCAGCTCTACACCCTCAGCAGGGTCCTGGAGGGTGCGTGGGAGTTTGCCCAACCAGTTTACATGTGCTTTGTGGACTTGGAAAAGGCATTCGACCGCGTCCCTCGGGGGGTTCTGTGGGGGGTACTCCGGGAGTATGGGGTACCAGGCCCATTGATATGGGCTGTTAGGTCCCTGTACGACCGGTGTCAGAGCTTGGTCCGCATTGCCGGCAGTAAGTCAGGCTCGTTTCCAGTGAGAGTTGGACTCCGCCAAGGTTGCCCTTTGTCACCGATTCTGTTCATAACTTTTATGGACAGAATTTCTAGGCGCAGCCAAGGTGTTGAGAGGATCCGTTTTGGTGGCCTTAGAATCGCTTCTCTGTTTTTTGCAGATGATGTGGTCCTATTGGCTTCATCAGATCGTGATCTACAGCTTTCACTGGAGCGGTTTGCAGCCGAGTGTGATGCGGCCGGGATGAGGATCAGTTCCTCCAAATCCGAGGCCATGGTCTTGAGCCGGAAAAGGGTAGCATGCCCTCTCCGGGTCGGGGAGGAGGTCCTGCCCCAAGTGGAGGAGTTTAAGTATCTCGGGGTCTTGTTCACGAATGAGGGAAAACTGGAGCGTGAGATCGATAGGCGGATAGGTGCAGCATCCGCAGTGAAGCGGGCGCTGTACCGGTCTGTCGTGGTGAAGAGAGAGCTGAGTCAAAAGGCAAAGCTCTCAATTTACCGATCGATCTACGTTCCCACCCTCATCTATGGTCATGAGCTTTGGGTTGTGACCGAAAGAACGAGATCTCGGATACAAGCGGCTGAAATGAGTTTTCTCCGCAGGGTGTCTGGACTCTCCCTTAGAGATAGGGTGAGAAGCTCAGTCATCCGGGAGGGACTCGGAGTAGAGCCGCTGCTTCTCCACATCGAGAGGAGCCAGTTGAGGTGGCTCGGGCATCTGGTTAGGATGCCTCCTGGACGCCTCCCTGGTGAGGTGTTCCGGGCATGTCCCACCGGGAGGAGACCCAGAGGAAGACCCAGGACACGCTGGAGGGACTATGTTTCTCGGCTGGCCTGGGAACGCCTTGGGATTCCCCCAGAGGAGCTGCTCCAAGTGGCTGGGGAGAGGGAAGTCTGGGCCTCACTAAAGGCTGCTCTCTCTACTTTCTCCGCAAGCTGAAAAGGGCTGGAGCTTCAACCCCCATCATGAGCACCTTCTACAGAGGTGCCATAGAAAGTGTCCTGACCAGCTGCATCACTGTGTGGTTTGGTGCATGTACTGCATCCTGCCGCAAGAGCCTCCAGCGCATTGTGAGAGCAGCTGAGAAGATCGTGGGCACCTCCTTGCCCTCACTGCAGGACTTACACAGCAAACGCCTCACTCGGAAAGCCCACTGCATGGCAGGTGATCCCACACACCCACTACACAGCTGCTTCAGACTGCTGCCATCAGGGAGGAGACTGAGGAGTCTCCAGGCTCGAACCAGCAGACTGAGAGACAGCTCTGTTCATCAGGCAGTCAGGATGCTAAACACTCTGCCTGCTCTGCCCCCCCTCCCATTTGAACTGCCTTAACACTAAAACTTTCTCACACATTACCACACAACACAAAGATTTTAACACTGGACTCTGTGTCATCAAACGGGTTATTCACTAAACTCTCGGTCATGTGCTCATACAGTTTGCACTACTTCTCATACTTGCACTAATGTTTGTATTACATCACTGCCTATAGTCATAATACTGTTTACATTCTCTGTTTACATTTATTAATACTGTTTACTTTTATTACTACTGCTTACATTTAATTACTACTGTTTACATTTACACTACTCTAATATCTACACCACTGCTGATACATATACAGTGTGCTCTGAACGGTCTTATTTAGGGATGCCCAATGTGCCTTACTGCATATGCCACTTTTTGCCTCTATAACAACATCAACTACTACCTCATACATATACTGTGCACATTAACTCATACGCTGCTTTGCCACTTTGCAAATGTCAATGCTAGAAACCTTTAGTTTATTTTAGTTATACTTTTTATACTCTTTTTTTATACTAGTATGCAAAAACTCAGGACAGTATTATGTTCATTAAATGTTTAATGTTTTAGTTTTAGTTTTAGAGTTGGTGTAAATTTTCATACTCTTATACCACTATGCAAAAACTCAGGACAGTGTTAGTTTTACTATTTTATGCTTATGTCTATTATTATATGTTTCAGTGTTTCAATGTTTAGATGTTTACTGTTGCACCGAGGGACTGAGAGAAACGCAATTTCGGTCCTGTGTATGTCCTGTACAGTACATATTGCAGATCTGACAATAAAGTTGACTTTGACTTTGACTTAGGCTGCTACCCCTACGACCCAACCCCGGATAAGCGGAAGACAATGGATGGATAGATGGATTTATTTATTCAACAACACAAACTGTATGTCACAAACACTGATAATTAAATTGAACACTATTAAAAACACGTTAACTGAACTGTAGCTACATTAAAGAACTGGACTCTGCTGTGTTTTCATTCTGGATACTGGACCCACATCCGAACCGGTCCGTTTGGTGGAACGACAGCTCCTCGACTTCGCAGGAAAAAAATTAAAATTAAAAACTCAGTTGGTTGTTGTGTGATCGAAGTAAACCTAAGCAAACATTATTAAGAACGTTGATTTACCTGCTGTAAATCAGCTGATTTACACGGACTTAAGTCCGACATCATCCTCGTTAACTCGGTTCTGGTCCACTCAGCATCTGGTATGGAGCTTGTTAGATGAAGCGGGTCCCGTTTGGCCTCAAATCTGTCGACTCTTATCCAAAATTCAGCTTTAACTTGTTGTTAAATTGTTGTTAGCTGAACTTTTAGCACAGAGGAAAAGAGCATGTAGCAGCACGCATGTGCATTAGGTAAATGGCCAAAATTCACAGCGCCATCTAATGACTCGGCATGGTAACTACAGTGGATTCATGAGAAACCAGTGGTTGTGTGTAAACCCAGAATTCGTCTCTGTGTCAACGCAGATCTTTTTCCTCTAATTAACATACCCAAAACCTCCGTTTCCCCCCAGCGTGTCCGTGTAAACAGGGCCTTAGTTTTATCCCTTTAGTCTTGATTTGCTTTTTTTGGGGGTGTGGTGAAGGTTGGGTTGAAAGACCATGCTACCAGTTAGGGAAGGTGAAACATAAGAGTCCTGATAATGAATGACCCCCAGAAAGGGGCAATCCTATCCAACTACTGACCAATCACATGCCTCTGTAAACATGGAATCTCCTAGGCATCATAGGACTTAAGATGAATACACAAAGAGAAAGAAGGGAGGCAGAGGACTAAGTGAGCATTGTAGCCACTATACAGTCAGAGTCAGAGAGTCAGAGAATCTTTATGGTCATTTGCACCGCATGTGGTACATGTGATGAAACAAGATTATGTACGCAGGGTCCCAGTTACATCCAACAATAAAATGTAAGATAAGAACAGTAACATCTAAGATATGAACTAAGAAAAACATCAACTAAAAAAATACACTAAGCACCAATGTTGCCTCTAAGCTGCGCGCGTGCGCAATTGCGCACTGCCCGCACATTCTCAGCGCACAATAAAATCTTTGCGCGCATCCAAATTAAACTGAATGTGGCAGCATGTCCTATACCACATGTGTCAAACTCTTGGCCCGCGGGCCAGATGTGGCCCGCCATGTCATTTTATCTGGCCCGCGAGAGCTTAATTAAAAAGTTTTGAGTGTCTAAAAATTAATACGAGCGAGTTTTGACCAAAAACTACATTTCCCACAATGCCTTTCGACTACGGCAGCCCCACTATGCCTTTCGACAACGGTTTTCCCACAATGCCTTTCGACTACGGTAGCCGAGGCAGTGTTTCTACCTTCATGCCAACGAGTGGAATTGAGATATAAATAATGATCCCAACATGTCCAGAAAGAGAAAAGTTGATACAGACGGAAGTTTCAAGAAAGATGGGAAGGCGAATACTTGTTTGTGCTTCCAGGAGAAAGACCGGTATGTCTTTTGTGTTACGAGGCGGTGTCGGTTTTGAAACCAAACACGGAGCTAAGTACGCTAAAGCTAGCCTTCAAGAAAAGCAACACATTCTGCCAAGAATTAAAAGGCAAACTGCAGTCGCAGCAGAGTTTGTTCATGAAACCCACAGCCAAAAACGAGGCTGCAGTGAAAGCTAGCTTCAAAGTGGCTGTGTGACTTTGCTGTGTTGTGCGACATAACCGACCATCTCGCCCAGCTGAATCAGAAGCTGCAGGGATGTAAACAAGTCATCACGCAGATGTCCGACGCGATCACGGCTTTCCTGCGAAAATTGGACTTATGGATGTGGCAAGTGAAACAAGACAATCTTGTCCACTTTCCTGTTTGTCAGGTTAGCATTTTCTTAAAATTTAATTCAAATATATCTTGATGCATTCTCAATAATCCAGGTAGAAACATCTAAAAAAGCTAAGTGTGGTCCTCTGGACATTCAAAAAAACAAAACAAAAAACAGGTGATTATTTCAGCCACCTAAAATAATATGTTCCCCTTCCTTGGATGGTTTCTTTTCACAAAGATGGCCTCTTTTACTCGTCTCTCAAACCATTGTTCCTCTCTATCAAGGATGTGAACATCTTCATCCCTGAAAGATGAAGTTTTGTTTTGTTTTTTTAAATAATAATAATAATAATGTCTTTTCCTGTCATCTGCGTATGTTCCCATACACAGACGAAATTCGTCTCTGCATTTAACCCAACCACCTACCAGGTGGTGCAGTGAGCAGCCCGAAAGCGCCCGGGGAGCTGGAGAAATAGGTGTGCACTCATAGACACCCCAAGCTAGGTAGTGGCCGGGACGCGAACCCGCGACCTTCGGATCCGTAGTCAAAAGCCCTGCCACTAGACCATCTTGGCTCCACAATGTCCAGAGGACCAGACTTAGCTTTTTTAGATTAATTAAAATATAATAAAATGTAATTCAACAAAGAAGAAGAACATTTCAACTGTGTGCAATTTAATGATTGTGCTTGCATTTTGTTTTGTTTTGTTTTTTAAATGTCCAGAGGACCAGACTTAGCTTTTTTAGATTAATTAAAATATAATAAAATGTAATTCAACAAAGAAGAAGAACATTTCAACTGTGTGCAATTTAATGATTGTGCTTGCATTTTGTTTTGTTTTGTTTTTTAAATGTCCAGAGGACCAGACTTAGCTTTTTTAGATTAATTAAAATATAATAAAATGTAATTCAACAAAGAAGAAGAACATTTCAACTGTGTGCAATTTAATGATTGTGCTTGCATTTTGTTTTGTTTTGTTTTTTAAATGTCCAGAGGACCAGACTTAGCTTTTTTAGATTAATTAAAATATAATAAAATGTAATTCAACAAAGAAGAAGAACATTTCAACTGTGTGCAATTTAATGATTGTGCTTGCATTTTGTTTTGTGTTTATCATTTTCAGAACATGATCAATCATAGAGAGAGAATCCACTTGGTGTGTTCACGGACAGGCAGCATCTCCTCATCAAAGACTAACCAAAAAAACTTGAGGTAATATAGTTGTGAACTGAGTCAACCTTTATTTTGGTATGTGTATGCACACAAATTGTTGTCATTCACAGTTGGATGCAAGGCTGTGTGTAGCCTTTTTGGGTGAGATGCTACATGTGTCATACATGTTCTTTGCAGCTCAGTTTTATGGTTTTTTTTTTAATTAACTTGGACAATTTCATCCTTCATTAATGGAGTTATGTGGGTTTTCATAAGCTGACAATTTTTAAAAGGATTTATGTTAGAGCAACAAGCAAACAGATGTTTTCTATGCAACTGTAATTGTCAGTTGAATAAGTTATAATAAATGAGTTATTCAACATTAAGGAGTACGGTAGTTACATTTATTTTACATTACATTAGATTACATTTAGTTACATTTATAAGTTACATCTGGCCCTTCAAGGTCAGCCATTATGCCGAAGTGGCCCTCGGTGAAAATGAGTTTGACACCCCTGTCCTATACGATTTGAACGCACCACGCAAATGCGGGATCTGATTGCGTCTGGTCAGCCCGCAGGTCCGCCTCAACTTAAAATGATTGATGGACAGCGATTACATCCAATCACATTGAAGCTCACGTTGTTTTGACTAATTACAAACAGGAAGGCGGGTCTTGAAAAGCAAGCATGTGTGTGCAGCTTCACAGTCAAATCAATTCAGAAGACGGAGTTCGTCACACCGGGACAAAATATAGTTTTACTTTAGAAACAAGTGGCACTCTGCCTCAATTTCTCCTCCTGCTCAAGTGTCCGGCACCTCTTCTGACTGACGATGTGTCCTCCTTTTGGTGCAAATCAGAGAGCGCAGGTATGTGGAGATGATTTCAGAAAGACTCAGCATCTCAGCGACTCCATTTAAATTAGTGTTAAAACTACAGATTTTAAATCTCGTTGTAAGGTCAAGTAAACTCAGAGTTATGATCAATAATCCACACCACGTCTTAAATCTGAATGAAGTCAAATATCAAGCGCGTTACAACGAGAAGCTGCAGCTCCAAGTTATTGGTCAAGCACCAAATCTGCAGGAAAAATAAGAAAAAGACGCAGAAGTTGAACGGAGGTCAGTGCACGATAAAGTCACGTGATAAAGTCAGTGAGAGCGGGGGTGATGAAGAGGAAGATTGTTAGAAGAGGAAGAGCAGACCGAGGCCAGGTGTGCAGAGGAGCAGGTCCAGAACCAAGCAGCATCAGTTCTGAGCTCTGCAGATGTTGACCCAGAGGGTGGACCAATGGAGGAAAATACACTTTTTAAAAACTTACAGTAAAATAAATATTTTGTCAATAAAAAAAATAATGTAGAGATTTTAAACAAAAACCCTACAAGCATTAAAATAAAAATCATCTAAATTAGATATATTTATTTGAGGCTGACAGTTTAATTAAGAAGGTTGATTTTCCCTCTGAGGATCATGAATAAATGAAGTTAAAGGGTTAAAACTGTCTAATTCAAATGAGATAATAAAGTCTGTGGTTAAATAAAACAGGTTTTTGCAGCCACAGCCAAAGTGGTTCAAGACAAGAAAGTTCATGCTCAATAATCTAGGTATCCGGATCCGATATCCGGATCCGATATTGATCCGATAGCCGGATCCGGATTTGATCCGGATCCGATATCCGGACAAATCCGCATATCGGATTTAATACCTGGATTATTGAGCATGAACTTTCTTGTCTTGAACCACTTTGGCTGTGGCTGCCTGCCTGGGAGGAGTCAAAGAGGGACAGGACGGCCTCCAGAAACCATCTCTGCTCCAGCAAACTTGTTGGTCCACTTACCGGTAAGTTGTTTACGGCTTGGTGGGGGAACAGTGTGCTGGAACTACTCTGACTGATGAAGCCCTCTGGAGTGAGGGTGAAACGTTTCTACTAAAAAGAAACTGTCCAGATGACCTGATTGAGAATTATCGGAGAAAGGAAAAATGAAAAATAAAAACACTTTTTATATATTTAGATTATTTCATCATTGCATTGTTTCTCTAGTACTTTTGTTAGCCTTTCATTATTTCTCGATAAAAGTAAACCCAATATCTCTATTGTTTCTTTTTTAGTTACAATTTGCTTTTCTTGGCTCTTTGATTTATGCTTCTTTTTATTGCTTTATTTGTTTGCCCATACAATGTGAATCATTACATAGACAGAAACTGTAAACTCAAGACTCATTTGCAAAGTTCTCCTTGACAAATAAATCTGTTTGTGTGATTTATTTATATATTTATTATTATTATTATTAGAGGAGCAGGTGAGAACAGAGAAGAATGAGAGAAAAAAGAAGTTGTAGCAGGCTCGAAACTTGCCCCTTGTTTTTCGATATTTCACTTTCCATTTCCCCCTTTGTACACACACATGCACACGCGCACATGCAGCAGACTTACAAACTTCAGCTGGAGCCTCATTAGCTGCGGAGATGAGGCAGCCTCAGTCATCAGAGCATCAAAGTTGGAACCTGTCGGGGTGAGATGTAGGTGGTGAAGTGAGCTGTTCCCATGGAAACCAAGTGCAGTTGCAGACCAACCTGCTTGTCAGACAGCCTAGTTTGAGGCTTTGTGTGTCTGCAGTTCAAAGCGATGTGTGCACTTTTATGTTCATGTGTGCGCCGGTTAACTCACATGTTGAGTTTGTGGCTCAGTGCTTGTTACATAATGTTCCAGCCTCTGTTAAGATGCATCAGTGTGCCACTTCTCTCAAAGTGGTCAGAAAAATTACCAGTTGAGTGAGGATACTTGGATATGATACAAGAGCCAATAAAAATAGACTGTGAAGCATCAGACTCTTCTAATTTTGGAATCTGTTCTCTAAGTAAAAGCAATGAATAAACACCATAACGGTAGAAATATAATTTTAAAAACCTTCTTGATTTCTTCAAGAGGAGACGTTCACAGATCTTGTTTCTCTCTAATATTAAACATGTTCAAACAGCAGCGAGGAAACAAGGCAGAATACCAGACTATTTTAGATCAGCAACAACGCAGACTGCCTGCTCCTGTTCACCCAGTCCTCACAGTTTTGTGTGAACATGTTGTAGGAGGTGCAAGAAACACAATCAGAGGTGGCATTTTGTAACGAATAGAAGCTTTTATTTCTTGTTTTCTCTTTCTCAATAAAATGTAAAGTATCTTTTCTCACATCAGATTCTTGTGTCAATTTATCATATAATTTATCCAATAATTTATTGAGTCATATATTATACCTGTTTATCACTTTTTCAGCTTTTGGGCTTGTAAAATGCAGTTTTGTTTCAAAAATTAGGCATCACAAGATCAACGTAAAGTAAAACAAATAACCCGCTGAGTTTGTAGTACTTGTAGATTAACATCTTCTGTGTTTCAGCGTGTGCATGTGGTGGGCCAGAGGCACTGTTCCCTGTCAGAATGAAGAGCTTTGAATAACGTCATGGGAAACATTAAAACTTGCTTCCCACCTCTGAATGCATGCAGTTTGTTTACTGTGCAAACTGATGAACAAACAGTGCAGTGACACATGCGCTGCATGATGTCATAAAACAACTACCGGTACATGTATCCCGAATTTGTGTTTGTTGGCTTCTCATCACGTCCCACCGCAGCTGACAGTGAAGCTATCTGTTTGGACTGAAATCTCTCATTGAAACTTTTTACACAGCTTTTCAAAAAGAAAATGAACAGCATATGTTAGCAGAAAAATGTCACACTCCATCAAATTGAGCAGGAGCCCCTCAGGGATGTGTGCTCAGGACTCAATTGTTTACTCTGTTGACACAAAACTATACTAGAAAATTCAGTAAAAATCAACTGATGACAAACTTACAGTGATGGGACTTACCATTAAAGAGGGTTAAATCTTAAAGAGTTGAAGTGGAATTGTAGGGGGTTGTTCAATCTACTGTTAGAACTGTTTTTTAGCAATGAGATTGGATGTGGATAAAGTTAAAAATAGGTCTGAATAGCCAAATGCATATTGAAAATGTTTTCTCTGGATGCTTTTTATCCACATTAATTTGATAGTCTGAACGCAGTCCATCCTGAGTCAAGCTGTAGAACCACCTTTTGAACTGGCATGACCTCCACTAAACCTATATTTTAATCCTTTCCCATATAAATGTCTGTTTTGTCAAAATGTATCGATCAGAGTGGATTACAAGACATTTTATGGGTAATATTTTCTTTTGTTTAAGTTTGTTCTGACTATTTTGTACCTGCTGTGGTTACTGTAAGTTATAGTGTGCTGTATCAGTCAGAGGAAAAATATCTGAGTGGCTTTATGATGCATTAAACAAAAATTTGCTAAAGTTAAAATCACAATGAAGCTGTGCAAAGAACAGCTGACAGCTCAAGTGGACTGTGGACTTTTAAAGGAAAAACTCAGTCATGGCTCTGATACTGAGCTCTGTTTTAATCCTTTATTTTTCCTTTATTGAATTAGGTAATTGAGCTAATCTAAAAAGTACTACTCAAATGGCTCTGAATCAGGTTAATGCCAAAATAAAAATATAGTTCAGAAAAGTGTCATTTTTACAGAAACACAAAACCTGCTAATGTCCTACTTGTTGCTCAGTTATGGCTGTGCTGGAGCTGCATACTGCATGGATAATTGACGTTTGATTGCAAAAACATTAGGCGGTACACAATTTACCACCAAGTGTGAACATGTGTATCAGAGCTGACTACCGTATTTTCCGGTGTATAGGTCGCACCTTTTTATGGTTTTTTTCAAGGCCTGCAACCTATACTCAGGTGCGACCTATATATGGCTTGTTATCACTTTCGACGAAACAAATTTTTAAATCCAGCTCATTTCACAATTACGTTCATTTATTAAGGAAAAGTTCAGCTCAGACACATATTTGCTATAATTTTTTATCAAACAAATAATTGTTTTTAAGTGTTAATCTTCTTAAAAGCCTTGCTGTGCGCTCCTGTGGCAGACATTTGCAGCAGAGCTAAACGTAGGTGCGACCTATACACCAGTGCGACCTATCTAGGGATTTTTCCAATCTATTGGTGATAATTGGATGGTGCGACCTATACACAGGTGCGACCTATACACCAGAAAATACGGTACTTGCAGTCAAATCACATGAAACATATTGTATTTGTAACAGGTTTGTAAAAATAAATCAGAACAGCCTCTAAGTGAGCTGGTGTGGAGAAGATCGGTTTCATATAACGATAAAAATAAAGAGCCGGATTGTAGAAAAATATCCCTACTTTGTACATCCAACAGCTTCCCTGTTGTGAAAGTCAACAGCACAATTATTGAGGTGCACTCCTGAATTTCCAACAGCTCACACAGTATTGTACTTTTGCAGCTTTAGCCACCAGGCATCAATGCATTATGAGTACAAAGATAAGTTGCCTGCCACCGGACATTTTGCACTCACCTCTGTCCTTTTTGTATACACACATTGGAAGCAACCCCAACTTAACAGATTCAATCAAGTAGAGAACATGTTAGAAATGAAGAGAAGATTTGGACCAAACCACTGAGGGCAGAAGCCGCTGTGTCCAACAGTCACCTACAATATTGTTATTGCTAGTATTGCCAAAAAAGGTTTAGGTAATCATGTCATCTGGACAAGCGTCTTTTTGAAACTTGCTAGTATTGCTGGTATAACTCAGCCCTCTGTGAATAGCAAGCTGCTATCGGAGCACTAACAATCGGTTGTTAGGCTGATGGTCACATCTATTCTCCCTGGACTTCAAACTCAAAATTAGTACCTGATAGATTCAAGTTTTTGGGAAATTGCAGCAAATGTGATATAGTTTATCTCTTATCTATGAGAAGGGGCTATTCATAAGACTGGGTTTATTGCAGCTCCCCAGACTGACAAAGTATTTTGGATTAAAGATTAAATGTTTCAACGTTTTTTTTTTAACCCGTCTTGAGGACCTGGCATAACTTTGAAGATTTGGACCAGTCTTTCCTTTCACGGACGATAAAAGTATATGCAGCTCGGCCTGGTGGCTGCCTGGTGGGGCTCGGGTCCTCTGGTCCTGTCGGGTCTGGGCCTGAGGGATGGGCGTCCCCGGTGCCTGGGCCTCGGTGTCCGGCCCGGGGGCTACGTTGGTGCAGCGGGCTCCTGCGGGGGCCTATGAATGTGTCGCTGTTGACCCCGGGGGGTCATTGTGTGTAGTCACTGGTGGGGCTTTTCCTGTTCTCCCCTTTGGTCGGATCTGGGGAGTTGGTGAGTGGCTCGTCCTGTTCGGGTGGCCCTGGGGACTCTGGGCTCGGGGTCCTTCTTGGGGTCTTGGGCTCTGGTTGCCCCTTTGCCTGCCTCAGGCCTTGGGGGGGCGGATCTCTGATGCTTCACGGTTGCTATTGAATGTTCTATTGGAGGAAACTTTTTCACTTATGCATGCTCACAACCACACGCAAATGGATACAGGGATGTATATGTAGATATATGCAGATATGTAGATGGGTATATGAATGAATATGAATGTATATGTATGTATACTGTATATATATTTGTAGGTATGGTATGTATATTTATGGAAATCTACTGCAAGGTCATAAATGTTATTAGTCTTTATGCATGTGTTGCTGTGTTCTGTCATGTACTTTGCAGGATTGCAGACGGAGGTTGGGTGTGTTTGCCTTGTGCTTTTTTGTGGATAATTGTTGTGTTTTGTTGTCTTACTTTTTGTCTTTCCTTTCCTTTCTCTCTATTGTTAAAAAATTCATATCGGTGTGAGAGGATGGCTGTAAGGTGAGAAGGGAGGCCATCTATAAACGGGGGAAAAAAAGTATATGCAGCATTCCATCTAGTGAACATGCACATGTGTAAGACTTTCATAGCATAATTTTCTGATACATTTGAATGCCAAAATTAATTATTTACTACCAGGTTTGGTGCAACTAAAGAAACACAAGAGAACGTATATATAAACAATATTCCTGAAAGAGCCATAAAAAAATTAATCAATAAGAAAGTTGTGTTTGCAGATTTTAAATTGCACCTCAGTGCAAATTAAAAAGCTGAGCTCTGCAGTCCAGCTGTAATGTAAAATATCCAAGAGGATATTAACAGTAGATTTATTGCCTATTAGTATTTGCATCCATTTGTTCTGGAAGACGCAGTAATAATTTAGTTCTGACAAGACTTGGCACAACAAATTTTTTAAATCACTGTACCAGACTACTGTAAGTGAATTTCTACAGATTCTGGGAACAACTTGGTGTGTAATGTTACAGCCGTCCATGTGGAACGGCATCAAAGTCTTGATGTCAGGAGCAGTTTGCTTAAGGCAGTAATCCAGGTAGAGTTGAAAAAGTTTTTGCAAGTTTTTGAAGCACGACACGGAGCGTGAAAGAGCAGGAACGGATTGGTGGGGGGGGAATAAACAGTTCTTCAGTTCTTGCTGCAGTTCCTTCATAGCAGGGGGCACTTCTCCCAGTTCAAACCGAATGAAAGATTAAGGCTCACCGCGGCGTGTTACAGCTCTCAGAGGCCTGTGTGGAATTCAGATTCCTGTGTTTAAGGATGTGAAGCACCTCCGTGCCTCCTGCTGCATGTTTGCTGCCACAAGGTTAGACAAACAGGTGATGGCTAACCAACCGGACGTTATGGAGGTCGACAAGCAAGAGAAGGCAGTGGTGATAGATGAAGCAATCCCCGGTTTGTAACTCAGATACTCCAAGAGGGCATGGCCTTAGCCATCTAACTAAGATATATGTCTTACTGACAGTGGAATAAATCAGTAGAAATCCTGCTATAAGGATGTGCCACATGGTCAAGAAAAGAAGGAGCTATCAGAAAAGTAGCATAATATATGCTTCCTCAGCTTTACCTCCTCCCTGGAGCCTCGACATAACTGATGATAATGGCTGCAAATCAATTCTCTGAACGTTCGTCCTGTTTTATAACAATTGAGCCCCGAAGGCTTTGGATGAAAAATAATAAACCGACACATCATGCTTTTATTTTTATTTTTTTACTGCTTCATCTTGAAAGAAACAAGACAAACAAAAACAGAGCAGATGCATCACAAAGGAACGTCTCGAACTGAATAATTTGTTGCTTTTTTTATGGGGCTGTTATGTTTTTCAAGTTTCTTCAGTGGTTTTCTTCTCAGTGTGTCCAATCTGAAAGAATTTTGTAGCAGTTCACAGGAACTCTATTACATGAACTATTACTATCAGTTTTTCATTACACGGTTATTTACAACAGTTTTTTTTTTTTTGCAAGCATACAAGCAGCAGCAAACTGAAACACTTCTGCTGAAGCCTGGGAGAGTCTATGGCAATAGTTTTATTCTTCTTCAAGTGGAATAACTTTATATCACAACATTTATGCTATTGTCAAGGTTTAAACAAGCAGTGTTCCGATGTCCACTGTCACAAAGGGATTTGATTAGTGAATGTAGTTTTCAAGATGAGTGATTTTCTGGACGGTAATTGAACATATAATGCAAGTAGACCTTATGTTTGTAGTGCAAGAATTTCAGGTGGGTAGGAGGAGGTACACTGTGTAGGGAGGGAACAATTTTATACCTGACCAGATACAACGGCGGTGCCAGGGGGTGGCCAATAGAATAATCTGGTTAACCAAATAATTTGAGGAAACAATACTTTTCCGCAATATAATAATAATAATAATAATAATGTCTTTTCCTGTCATCTGCGTATGTTCCCATACACAGACGAAATTCGTCTCTGCATTTAACCCAACCACCTACCAGGTGGTGCAGTGAGCAGCCCGAAAGCGCCCGGGGAGCTGGAGAAATAGGTGTGCACTCATAGACACCCCAAGCTGGGTAGTGGCCGGGACGCGAACCCGCGACCTTCGGATCCGTAGTCAAAAGCCCTGCCAATATGAAATCTACAAAGCATAGTTTCCTCAAATGATAAGGGGTTACTGGTTTACATGGTTGTGGCCATCTAGGATTTTTTTAAAAGTGGGAACCCAATTTTCGATAGTGACCTTTCTTATGCCAAAATGCATCCACAGTAAACATAAATACAGAAATAAAATAAATTGCTTATTTTTGACCCAATCATTTGAGGAAACTATACGTTGAAGCAATATAAAACAAGAAAACATAGTTTCCTCAAATGATTGGGGTGGCTGGTTTACATATATGGTGGTGGCCACTTTGGATTTTACTTGGCAACACAATTTTGATAGCAAACTTTTTTACACCTATATGCAGCCACATATCAAAATGTAAGTTGACAGTTGACACATGCTTATTTTTAAAGTTATCCAGTTCGACAAAGTTTACATAGCCTATACACATTTTTTATTTTACCCTTTATTTGTCCGGGTAGTCTCATTGAGCCATGGGAACTCGTTTTCAAGAGAGACCTGTTTAGGGAGCAAATGGTGGGGGTTAAGGGCCTTGCTCAGGGGCCAAGAGTGGGGCGAATGAGGGTGGAGGCAGGTGTGGGTGTTTCATCTTTTTCCACCCACATTTTTTGATGTTGTCGGTACCGGGGCTTGAACCGGCGATCTTCCGATCACAGGCCCACCGTCTAACTACTGCGCCACCACTCCCTCATAAATATACATGTGTGCAGCCATTTTGGATTTTGATGTGGAACCAAATTTTCAAAAGGAACCTAGATGAAATTACACACCAAAATGGAAGTTGGTACCTCACTTATTTCGTAATTCATCATGCTCACAACATGCATGGACATATTGCTATAAACATGTTAAAATTGGAGTTGTTTTAAATGGCAGTAATGCTCTTAAAACGTGGACCAGCTTGGACTGTATTAAGGAGTTTACAATGGCTTGTCAAATGAACCCATTTCCAAAGAAAATATTGTACTCTAATATTCTAACCTTTACAGAGCTGTTAAGTGCTTACAGGTTACTGATGCTATTTATACTTGAAAATTTTGAAGATTGAGGCTATTTTAAGGAGGGAGCACTCTACTTAAATCTTGGCTCATTTGAATTAGCCTATACCTCAACAGTTACCTCCAAATGCTCCAAGCTGAAGTTGTTCAAAGAGATAGTATCTACAAAGTACAAGAGCAAATGTCTCTTTACTTCTAATATTGGACACCGAACAATGTACTTTCAATGGAACAAACAGCTCAGGGTCTTCTTTAGGAATGCTGTAGATGATGATCCAAGATGTCTTACGGGATGTTAAGGATAACAGAACTCAGACTGCAACAAGCAGAAATTAGACATTTCCTTTTAAACACAGTTAATGAAGGACTCTGCTTTCAGCAATCTTTTCATTCTCTTTGTGAAGACGAGTTTTTCCATGTGTGAATGCAATGGTTAGAGAATTCGGTGCTCATTTTTCCCAATAAATGTTTTGATTCTGCTCACTGAACAGTGAAACGGGCAGAAAGAGGAGATAGCTATACTGTCCTGCTGATGCTCAGAATTTGTCATTATTTTCTATTTTCTGCTCTTTCTCATCACTTCTGTATCCATATGAAGATTATTTGATGGACATCCTTTTAGCCAAGCTTGGAGATTGGATTCACTTTATATCTCATCCCAAAAATCAATACACCACAAATAACTGAAAGTTATGCACCATAACTCATGTTCCCTGAAGGAAGGGAACGAGGTGCAACATACTTGCTATGGGAATTGCGCCCCCACGCGATTACCTGAAGGAATACATTCACACCTTTTATGGCAGGGGGTGTCACCCCGCGCCAGAGGTACCGCCCTTTAGGTACTTAGGTGACTGATGCCCCTCCAACTGTCTCCAAAATTTGCACTTCACCGAGCTTTCAGCATTGAAAAGGGCCAGCTATGTTGCACCCTGTTCCCTTCCTTCAGGGAACATGAGTTATGGTGCACAACTTTCAGTTCCCTTTCAGTTCGGTCTCTCGGTGCAACATACTTACTACGGGAATGTAATTAATTCACGCCCTTGAAATGCTCAGTAAAATGCCTGTTAGTGTGAACGCCTGCCCTTGACCAGAAGGCATCTCAAAGCTACTTTCTATTGTGTATTAGAAAGAACAGCCTGAGTGACATCACATGCAGTAACATCCAAACTGTAGTACTTTGCAAAAGTGTTTAAAGAGCTCCAGTTCGCAGTAGCACAAATGTCTGCAACTGACACGCCCTTGAACAATGACCAGGAAGTGGCCAAGCCCCTGGTTGAGTGAGCATGGACTCCAGGGGGCACTTGTTGACCTTTGCTACCGTATGCCCTTTTAATGGCCTCCGTCACCCAATGTGAGAGGCGCTGTCTTGATAGGGCCTTTCCTGTAGCAGGTGCGGCAAAGCAGACGAACAGTTGGTTTGTTTTCCTCCATTCGGCTGTTCTCTGCATGTAGGTGCGTAAAGCCCTCACTGGGCAGAGAGCCTGTAGCCTTTCCTGTTCCTGAGTGAGGACAGGAGCAGGTGGAAAGGAGGAGAGATCAAAGTCTAGACTCCTATGGTTCAGAGTCAAGACCTTGGGAGTGTATGCGGGATTAGGCCTTAGTGTGACCTTTGACCCGTCAGGGGCGAATCTGGTACACATTGGATGTACAGACAATGCATGGAGGTCACCCACGCGTTTTGCCGAGCAAAGAACCAGGAGAAGAGCAGTTTTATAAGATAGAAGATCTACGGCCGTGGCGTAGTGGTAAGGGCAGTCGTCTCCCGATCGGAAAGTTGGCGGTTCGACTCCCGGGACCCGCACCATGTGTCGTTGTGTCCTTGGGCAAGACACTTAACCCTGAGTTGCTCCCGGTAGGACTGGAAAGCACCTTGCATGGTAGTCTGCCGCCACCGGTTTATGAATGTGTATAGCATTCAATATATGTGTAGCACTTTGAGATTTTCAGTAATGAAAAGTGCGTTATAAATTGAATTAATTATTATTATTATTATTATTATTATCTTAATCTCGCTCAGAGGCTCAAATGGCGGGTTGCAAAGAGCCCCCAAGACCAGGCCAAGATCACAACCAGGGGTCAAGGTCCTGCTGGGTGGCTTGGTTCGAAGCACACCTTTCATATATCTCATTATGATTGGATGTGCTCTAGGAGCCCTGTATCCCCAGCCCTCGTGACAGGCAGAGAGAGCTGCAAGGAACACTTTAATTGTTGAATAAGAACAACCCTTTTCTAGTAAATCCTGGAGGAAAGTTAGTAGTTGAGCCAGGTCGCAATCATAAGAAATTATATTTCTTTCTGCGCACCAGGCTTCGAAGATGAGCCACTTTTGCGCATATAGAGACTGTGTTGACCCGGCACGGGCATTTTGTATGGTTTTCACCACATTCTCAGGCAGGCCCGAAGCCATCAGCCTGTTCTTTTCAGCTAACAGACTAGAATTAATTCCAGATCCTGGTCTAAACAACTGGGCTGTGACTTCCTGTGTGAGTCTTTGAGGGTCAACCAGGTTGGGGAGTGGACCTCCATGTTGATGTGTTAACAGACTTCCCTGATCGAGTCTCCTCGAAGACAGATGGAGTCTATTAAATTTATTAGATTTAATCGGGACAGGAAAGCTACTGTTTCCCTCCAAAATAGGATTTATTGGATTGAGGGGTTGTTGCTTCTGTAAATGAGCAGATCTCCTGATTCCAATTGTTGTCCCACCCAGTGGGATACTGTTGTGTGGGAACAAGTTTGATGCAGCTTTGTGAGGAAAGTCACGTGATGCTCTTTTACCGCTCGAGCATTGCATGTCCTTCATGAATAATAAAGGAGCAGCAGTAACGTGTGAACGTGGGGATGGTCCTTTGTGACCAGCAGACTCAAGTTAATTTGTTGATAAGGAGCCCAGTTTCCTTTCAAAATCAGGAGGAAAATTCTGGTTCAACTCCGATCCTTTTACACACACAGTAACGTGATCACAGCCATTGCTTTGAGGGTGTGAAAATTGTGTCTGCCTTGGGGCATCCGACGTGCTCTCCTGTGGTGCGAACCTGTCACGTGTTCGTCTGGTTAGTGTATTAGCCGGCCCCTTGCTCATAATGGAGCGGGGGCTGGGACACGTGCCCTTTCCCACCTGTCTCCGCGAAAGGTGTAGGGTCTGTTCACAGACGCCTCTGGGTCTGTCTTCTGGAGACAGGTCCTGAGGCACCCTGCTGGGGCTTATTGAAAAGGCTGGCACCCCATGAGCCGTGAGGGAGGGGGATGTGCCCCCCCCCTTTATGACGGCTGACAGGCCAGAGAGGCCCGTACTGTTGACATTATTTGGTGTGTTTTTTTATCGTCAATAAAACAGGGATGTGCTGTTTTATGAGTTTTATTCGTGCTTACGTGTAACGACATACATGATTTGATGTCACTCACAGCAGGGAGAACATGGTTTGTGCATGCAACAGAGTTATCAGCCATTTGTACTTTGCTACAAATAAAGTCTGAACAATGAGCGAACACCCCCGTTACCGCGTGGGCGGGAGGTCGTCTAAAATGCAAACGTGGGCCTGGTTCATCAGGCACGTTTTTGACGAGTGTCCCGGCTCGCCGAGGAGGCCCTATGCCTGCTCGCTTGGCGTGGGACAAACCTATTTTTGCTCCATGCGTGCTCGGAGCGAGGTTGGCTCGGCGGGGGTCTCTGCCGAGGTTCTTCCTCGTATGCTGTCCGCTTCTGCGGTGGCGCACGCGTCGTCGAGCGGTGCCGCGGCTGTGCAGGTCTGCCTCCAGCAGGCTCTCTGGGGGGGGGGACTCCGACGAGGAATGCCCACCCTGAGGGCTTCAGCCTGCCTGCGCCTTTGGTCCAGCTTGGTTTGGATTCGCTCCAAAGTCTGGCCAAAAAGTCCCTCCGCTTCTATCGAGTGGTGGAGAAAAGGCACCTTTTGTCCCTCCGGTAAATCCGTCAACGTCATCCACAGGTGGCGGATCGCGATGACCACTTCCGCCATACCTCTGCCCTGAGCCACAGCAGCTGTCCCCATCATACGGAGAATGAAGTCTGTTGCTCTGCGGGCTTCGTCCAGTAATTCGGCAGCAGCTTGCTTATCCGAGGTTTCCTGCAGTTCCATCCATCCATCCATTTTCTTCCGCTTATCCGGGGTCGGGTCGCGGGGGTAGCAGCCTAAGTAGGGAGGCCCAGACTTCCCTCTCCCCAGCCACTTGGAGCAGCTCCTCTGGGGGAATCCCAAGGCGTTCCCAGGCCAGCCGAGAAACATAGTCCCTCCAGCGTATCCTGGGTCTTCCTCTGGGTCTCCTCCCGGTGGGACATGCCCGGAACACCTCACCAGGGAGGCGTCCAGGAGGCATCCTAACCAGATGCCCGAGCCACCTCAACTGGCTCCTCTCGATGTGGAGAAGCAGCGGCTCTACTCCGAGTCCCTCCCGGATGACTGAGCTTCTCACCCTATCTCTAAGGGAGAGTCCAGCCACCCTGCGGAGAAAACTCATTTCAGCCGCTTGTATCCGAGATCTTGTTCTTTCGGTCATAACCCAAAGCTCATGACCATAGATGAGGGTGGGAACGTAGATCGATCGGTAAATTGAGAGCTTTGCCTTTTGACTCAGCTCTCTCTTCACCACGACAGACCGGTACAGCGCCCGCTTCACTGCGGACGCTGCACCTATCCGCCTATCGATCTCACGCTCCAGTTTTCCCTCATTCGTGAACAAGATCCCGAGATACTTAAACTCCTCCACTTGGGTAAGGACCTCCTCCCCGACCCGGAGAGGGCACGCTACCCTTTTCCGGCTCAAGACCATGGCCTCGGATTTGGAGGAACTGATCCTCATCCCGGCCGCATCACATTCAGCTGCAAACCGCTCCAGCGAAAGCTGTAGATCACGAGCTGATGAAGCCAATAGGACCACATCATCTGCAAAAAACAGAGAAGCGATTCTAAGGCCACCAAAACGGATCCTCTCAACACCTTGGCTGCGCCTAGAAATTCTGTCCATAAAAGTTATAAACAGAATCGGTGACAAAGGGCAACCTTGGCGGAGTCCAACTCTCACCGGAAACGAGCCTGACTTACTGCCGGCAATGCGGACCAAGCTCTGACACCGGTCGTACAGGGACCTAACAGCCCATATCAATGGGCCTGGTACCCCATACTCCCGGAGTACCCGCCACAGAACCCCCCGAGGGACGCGGTCGAATGCCTTTTCCAAGTCTACAAAGCACATGTAAACTGGTTGGGCAAACTCCCACGCACCCTCCAGGACCCTGTTGAGGGTGTAGAGCTGGTCTAGTGTTCCACGACCAGGACGAAAACCACACTGCTCCTCCTGAATCCGAGGTTCGACTATCCGACGGACCCTCCTCTCCAGAACCCCTGAATAGACCTTACCAGGGAGGCTTAAGAGTGTGATCCCTCTATAGTTGGAACACACCCTACGGTCCCCCTTTTTGAATAGGGGAACCACCACCCCAGTCTGCCAATCCAAGGGAACTGCCCCCGATGTCCACGCGATATTGCAGAGTCGCGTAAGCCAACACAACCCCACAACATCCAGAGCCCTAAGGAACTCAGGACGAATCTCATCCACCCCCGGAGCCTTGCCACCGCGGAGCTTTTTAACCACCTCGGCGACCTCAGCACCAGAGATTGGAGAGCCCGACCCAAAGTCCCCAGGCTCCGCTTCCTCAGTGGAAGACGTGCCAGTAGGATTGAGGAGGTCTTCGAAGTATTCCGCCCACCGACTCACAACATCCCGAGTTGAGGTCAACAGCACGCCATCCCCACCATAAATGGTGTTGGTCGCGTACCGCTTTCCCCCCCTGAGACGCCGGATGGTGGACCAGAATCGCCTCGAAGCCGTACGGAAGTCATTCTCCATGGCCTCTCCGAACTCCTCCCACGCCCGAGTTTTTGCCTCAGCAACCACCCGAGCCGCATGCCGCTTGGACTGCCGGTACCTATCTGCTGCTTCCGGGGTCCCACAGGCCAAAAAGGCCCAATAGGACTCCTTCTTCAGCTTGACAGCATCCCTCACCGCCGGTGTCCACCACCGGGTTCGAGGGTTGCCACCACGACAGGCACCAACAACCTTGCGGCCACAACTCCGATAAGCTGCCTCGACAATAGAGGCGCGAAACATGGCCCACTCGGGCTCAATGTCCCCCGCCTCCCTCGGAACGTGTTCAAAGCTCTCCCGGAGGTGGGAGTTAAAGCTCCGTCTTACGGGAGACTCTGCCAGACGTTCCCAGCAGACCCTCACAATACGTTTGGGTCTGCCAGGTCTGACCGGCATCCTCCCCCACCATCGGAGCCAACTCACCACCAGGTAGTGGTCAGTTGACAGCTCCGCCCCTCTCTTCACCCGAGTGTCCAGGACATGCGGCCGCAGATCAGATGAGACGACAACAAAGTCGATCATTGAACTACGACCTAGGGTGTCCTGGTGCCAAGAGCACATATGGACACCCTTATGCCTGAACATGGTGTTCGTTATGGACAATCCATGACGAGCACAGAAGTCCAACAACAGAACACCACTCGGGTTCAGATCAGGGGGGCCGTTCCTCCCAACCACACCCCTCCAGGTCTCACTGTCATTGCCCACGTGAGCGTTGAAGTCCCCCAGCAGAACAAGGGAGTCCCCAGGAGGCGCACCCTCCAATACCCCCTCCAAGGACTCCAAAAAGGGTGGGTAATCTGCGCTGCCGTTCGGCGCATAGGCACAAACAACAGTCAGAGCCCGTCCCCCCACACGTAGGCGAAGGGAGGCTACCCTCTCGTTCACCGGGGTGAACCCCAACGTACAGGCACCAAGATGGGGGGCAACAAGTATGCCCACTCCTGCTCGGCGCCTCTCACCAGGGGCAACTCCAGAGTGGAAGAGTGTCCAACCCCTCTCAAGGAAACTGGTTCCAGAGCCAGAGCCATGCGTTGAGGTGAGTCCGACTATTTCTAGCCGGAACCTCTCAACCTCACACACTAGCTCAGGCTCCTTCCCCACCAGAGAGGTGACATTCCATGTCCCAATGGCCAGCTTCTGTAGCCGAGGATCAGACCGCCAGGGTCCCCGCCCTCGGCCACCACCCATTCCACAATGCACCCGACCCCTTTGGCCCCTCCCACAGGTGGTGAGCCTATGGGAAGGGGGACCCACGTCTCCTCTTCGGGCTGTGCCCGGCCGAGCTCCATGGGTGAAAGCCCGGCCACCAGGCGCTCGCCAACGTGCCCCTCCTCCGGGCCTGGCTCCAGAGTGGGGCCCCGGTGACCCGCGTCCGGGCGAGGGAACATTGTTTCCATTTATATTATTCATCATAAGGGGTCTTGTGGGCTGCGCTTTGTCTCGTCCCTCACCTAGGACCTGTCTGCCTTGGGTGACCCTACTAGGGGCATAAAGCCCCTGACAGCAT
>JBBPBX010016498.1:22011-48078 GCA_038048925.1 Garcialebias charrua | reverse complement strand
CCCGTCTGAGCGCGCCGCAGTTTGCTGCTCCTTTTAGCATTAGACCACCCGAATCCGAAGCTAATGTTAGCTTGTTCCTCTTCCGGTTTTCGCCAGCTCCGCTCGTTGCACGCGATGAGATTTTGGGAGTTATCGCTGTTCCAGTGAAGACAACACAAAGTTCACCAAGTGTCTCCCGTAAATTAATCTGTAAGGAGAAGGTCCTCTTGCTGCGAGCCTGCTGCGAGGCTGCTGCAAGGCTGTACAGTTGAAGCTCCGCTCCATCGCGCCGGAAGAGGGTCCCGTCGAACCCGGTCCTTCCGCCTGTGGTCCGCTCGTTTAATTTTTGCCGGCTGCGCGTTGGCAGCGATCGCAAATACACTAAAAATTGAACTAAAACATAAAAATAACAATTATACTTTATTTATAAAGCCATTTAAAAAAACACAGCTGCAACAAAGTGCTGTACACATGAAATTAAGAACATATAAACAAAAGATGAGATGAAATCATGAAAAACAACAGTCATGTGTTTAATACAGAAGTGGGTTGAGCCTAACCAGGGGTTGCTAGGTGAGGGGCTGGACTCAGGTTTGATCTGATTGGCTGGCGGCTTGTGACGTCAATAAATGCAGGAAGTGTGAATCCTGGTGTATTTATCAAAAATAAATAAATCTACTTAGAGTAAATAAACCACTGGGTGCATTTTTTTGGCACAAGGACTGTTTTTTTATGAAGTAAATACCCAAAGTTTAGTAAAAAAACATTAAAAAGTGAATTTTGCATGTGTGGTCCCCTTTAAAAAAAAATGCATAGTGTAGTGCTCACGCCACTAGGTGGAGCTGCAGGATAAGAAATAAAGAGGAGAATGGTAGAAGGAATGTCAGTTTGTTACGGCTCAATAATTACTGAAAAACGCTGGACAAAGTAAGAAAAGTCGTTTTTTTTTGTCATGTTGCGCCAGTAGCTGCTCAAATTGACTGACAGCGACGAGCTGTTTGGAACAATAGGCTATATGCCACGGACTTCCGTTCCAGCTCTTCCGCATTCATTACACATGCGGCGCACTTCCGGTTTGCAGTCAACACGGTGTTAGCGATGGCGTTCTTCACGAGATCTCTGCAGGACTTGCCGACAGTCACTGTTAATAATGTCTACAGAATAATTCAGACCTTCTCTAAAGCGCCCACATCTAAGAGGGATAAAGGATTTAAGCTTTGTGTCCAACTACATAAATAAATATGAAGGTAAGTCGGTATTTGTTTTCAGTTCACCAAACTGCCTCATGTAGGCTAACACAGCTAACATAGTTAGCCTCGCTAATCTGTTGAGTAAACGTGTTTTGTCTGTACAATGTTTTCTTATTAACACAAATGTTAGTTTCAAACAAGGAGGCAGGAGAAGTCACAGTTAGGGCTGAGTGTTTACAGTCCATGAGGAAGAGCCAGAAGCCCCACTGTTTGAGTCAAAGCCACCTGACAGTTCAGTTTCAAACAAGGAGGCAGGAGATTTAGAGCAGATTTAGAAACAAAAGTTATTTTAATTCAAGTTTGTTTACAAAAGTTGAGCTGAAGTCAAACCTGTTAAATCACTGTTTGTAGCAGGCCTTAATAAGAGATGTTTTCTTTCACTGCACAGGACACGGCAGGTGTTGGTGATGATGAGGGAACCCCTGGTCCATCCTAGATGTTTGTGAGACGTGGGAAGACACCACCGCTACAGCTCAAACATGAGGGAAGCAGTGAGGAGCTGAGATTGGATCCAAATACAAACAAGTTGTTCCACTGAGCACTGTAATCTGACTGATTACATGTTTTTAAATCTCCAAAAGCAGTCGAGGAAGCTGGGAGTTAGTCAGAAGATGTAATAATAATAATATAATTTAAACAGTGTTTAAATATTGTGCCTCATTTAGCTTGACTCATACGTTTTGTACAGTAATGTAACATTATCAAATTTCTTTTTAATAAAATGGCTAAAACGACTCTAAGCCTGTCTTAAACCAAAATACAGTACACATTTTTTTTGGGTGATAATACATCAATGAAGACAAAAGTCAGAATGTTTTGAACATTTTATTTTCTTACAAGTAGTAAGTAGTGTGACTGTAGTGTCAGGGTAGTCCTTGAAGTCTGCAGGTAGATTTTTATGTATCTGCTCTTCAGGTAGAGCCGAGTACTGTCAATAAAAAGTTGCTGTGAAAATCTGTCTGACCGTGGACTGATGGACACCGTACGGGTCAGCAAGGTCCCGTTGCTTTGATCCAAGGTCAAGGTCATTTAAGAACAGGAAGAACTCAACGGGCTGCAGGGTGTGGAGTGGATAAATAATCAATAAATAACACTGAACAACTGGTAATAACTAATAATTAAATCTCAATGTCACTACAGTACTTGTGCAATACAGTAACCTGTCACACAACCTGTGTAATGTTGATTATGTGCATACATATATATGCACATAAAGTTTTAAATATATATATATACTGTATATATAAATATATACACATATATATAATAATATATTATATATACTGTATGTGTATATATTTATATATATATATTTAAAACTATGTGCATGTTAGCTTATATTACTAGCTTGAAATACTTGCAGTAGTTAATTCAAATTCATCCTGCTGCATCGTTATATCCGTCTCTCTTCAGGACTTTGTGAATATTATAATTACTTTTTCACTGTGCATGCTTTTAGTATACATACAGTTGTTTGTTCTTTGATTTTTAGCAAGTCAAATCTGCTCTTCTCATCCTGAGCACTTCATTGTACTGTTAACTCTGTGTTAACCTGTATAAGACAAATAAACACAAGTTGAACTTGATGGGGAGTTCCTCTCAGTTCTTGGTGAACACCGACCATGAATGGCAGAGCAGAGCAGTCATGGGCCAGAAACACATCAGGAGGTCAGATGATGCAAACCTGGAAAAAAACAAGTGTTCATATTTACCTACAAGTAAAAAACCAAACGGAGAACTCTTTATGAGAGTTATGCTTTAAAATAAATAAATTACATCTCAGGAAATTAAATGTTTAATTGGAGTGAAACAGTTCTGGTTTCATATTAAAGGAAACAGCAGAGAATATTTCAGAGGTGTAACAGCTCTGAAGTTACTAAGAGTTTACAAACATATTTACAGATTAGAAAACATATGTTAAAATCTGAATATTATTTTAAAAGTATGTAGTTACAAACTTTTATTAAATCACTCATCATGACTCCAACATTAAATCTACAAGTGTGGAGTCGAGTGATAATCGTGTTTCTTACTGAGCTGCAGCTGTGTTCTCCTCCTCCTCGCTGTCCTCTTTGCTGCTTCTCCCAAAGCCCCGGTCATGGAAGTGGAAGGGATCTATTCCACTGGAACAATGCAGGTACAGCTCCTTTTTAACCACTGTTTGATGCTGGCTCTTGAATATTCTGAGGTTTAAAACGCCAGCTACAACCGAGTGTTAGCTTTAAGGCTAACTCGGTTAGCCACGAACTCTGGCATTAAAATATAAAAAACTAAGCGCTCTATTGTACCTGCTATTCACTGGACACAACGGCACACAACAATTCTCTCTTGTTGTACCAGTAGCTCGCAGATAATTTACCTTTTGTGTCTTTTACATGGTCTAGTTCTAGAAGCTACTGCTAACAACAACAGTAGTAGATGAGAGCCGGAAGTGAAGCGCATGGATCATATTTTAACGGAAGTACGTCACCACTACCCGTGGCATATAGGCTATTGAGAGCTGCATGAACCACGTGACCGCCTGTCGGCAAGTTCAAAGAGTGTCGGAACTCTCTCTCTCTAGGGCTCTGGTTGCCTTGCTTGATCTCTAGTCCAGAAGCATTGGTTACCATGGCAACCCACCCAGGTTAAAAAAGAGACCCAGCTTCCTGCTCTAAAAATCCTGATCTGAAGCTGACCAGGTCACTAGTCCTGTACTGACTCTGCTGCAGTCAGACCTCATCAGATTTGTTCAGTGTGTGTGTGTGTGTGTGTGTGTGTGTGTGTGTGTGTGTGTGCGTGCGTGCGTGCGTGCGTGCGTGCGTGCGTGCGTGCGTGCGTGCGTGCGTGCGTGCGTGCGTGTGTGTGAAGGATTGGAGACTAACGTTGTGTTTGCTGGACAGGGATCCTCCATGGAGCCGGCCTGTGGCAGCTTCCTAAGCAGCTCTACTTACCTGCAGAAGGATCTTCAGCCCAGGCCTCCAACAGCCACCTGAAATACGTCTGGTACGACCTGCAGCTGCCGCCTCCGTGCTTTCTGCAGGAACTTTAGCTCCCTGCTCCCCCGAATCATTTGTGCCATTTAATTCACAAAAAGTAGAGGATGTTTTTCTTTTCACATTGATCTCATTCATCCATGAAGTTGTTTTAAACTTGTTGACAAAGCCACAACTTGAATTGTTCTCATTTGATCATGATTTTGTCCACACACATTTGTATTTCTATCAAATGGTAAAGAAAACATTCCTTGATGTACTAGAAAAGTTAGGTTTAGTAGAAAAAGAGTTAAAAGTTGCTTCCAGCAGGTTGGTTTGTGAAACAGCTGAGCAGCAGTTTGTGCAACACGTTTTCTCACTCAACTACTTTATTAGGAAGATTTATGAGGCGACCTCATCCAAAAGGTTATCATTAGCTGCAGAAGAAGCATTTAGGACATTTTATAGAGATTTCTGACATTTAGTTTGCTTCCCCAGCTGTCAAACATCTAACAGCAGTCAATGGAAGCTGTCAGTTTTAGATAAAAAAGAACATCTTTCTTCAGTTTCCATCACTCAAGAGACTTTATGGTATTTATATATAAAACATAATTCTCCTTTGTACTTTATTTAAAGCACTCCGCTGTCAAACTGGTTTCCATCACTAACATTTAGTGCAGCAGCAGGTAGTCCAGATGTGTGAGAGGTCAGACTGAGCAGTGTAACACTGACCAGACCCTCCTCACTGTCGCTCTTCAGCGTTGGTCACCTGCCTTCAGAGAAACATGGCCGAACGCAGAGTTCAGCGCACGTTTCCTCCTGCTGAGCACGTGTGAGGTCAGAAACGCGGAGAGCTAGAAGAAACAGACGTGCAGGCTGTCTACTGATCACTTGTATGTGAGGTTAGCGTGCGCGCTCTTTTGTTTGAGGGTTATTTAATGTGACGACGGGCCCATCACTGTGTGTTGTTGTGTGCACAGGAGCAGCACTTTGTGTTGATGTAGGCATGTCACACCATGTTAGAAGTAACTCTTCCAGTTCTGCTGCTAATCTTTTGTTGTTCTAACTTCCATTTGTCCTTGTCGTGTGACAACAGGAAGATGCTGCAGTCTCTTGGGCGACCGGAGCTCCACATGGCCCTGGAGGTGACTATAGTGAGCGGGTCGGGTCAGGAGCACGCCGGCTGCCTGCTGCTCACCTCCGAGGTGCTGTTTGTTGTCAGCCTCAGTGAGGACACCCAGCAGCAGGCCTTCCCCATCACTGAGGTAACTGACAGCAGGCCCACAGCCTCCTCTCTAACTGTGCTGCTGTGATGGAGGCATGCTTAGAGCTGTTGTCCTGTGCAGGTGGAGTGTCAGCAGGAAGCAGAGCACCAGCTCACACTCACCTTACAGCAGCAGACCGTGAGCAGCGACTCCGAGGTGAGCCATGAACCTGGGTCACATGGAGGTTGTTGATTTGAATCTTACGCTCATTCAAGCTTTAATATCAGCTTTGTTCTCTGGAGCCTCCATGAGTGGGAAACTATTAGAGCAGGATGGGAAAGGTAGTCTGACCTCAGCTGACTGGTTTAAAAAGAACTAGAAACACCTTTCTGCCAAGTTATGGAGAGGCAGAGGCTGTTCAAACTATATAATGAGCCTTTTTTATTATATGTGTTTATTGAATCATGAGCAGCAGCAGAAAACTCTGATGTTACAAAGGTTTTTTTTGTTTGTTTTTAGTGTTTTAAGTAGAATACAGTAGTCCCTCGCTACTTCACGGTTCATTTATCGCTGACTATCGCGGTTTTTCAAAATAAGATTGGACATGAAACACAATTGACTGATTGATGGATGAGCCGCATGATTGGCATGGACATTTTATTTAAAATAAATCATTTAAAATATTTATCACCTGCTCCACACTGCAGAAGAAATGTCCTCCTGCAGCGGAGAAGTGGGCGTGGCTGAGAACGCAGGGAGCTGAAATCATGAGTGCTCTTTTAGAGCATTTAGGTTTTAGAAACATTGTTTAGAATGTTACAAGAGTGTGGGAAGGGTTTAATAATAAATGAGAATAATAAATTTAAGAATATATATAAAATAAATTACTACCTATACAAACCAGATTCCAAAAAAGTTGGGACACTAAACAAATTGTGAATAAAAACTGAATGCAATGATGTGGAGGTGCCAACATCTAATATTTTATTCAGAATAGAACACAAATCACAGATCAAAAGTTTAAACTGAGAGAATGTATCATTTTAAGGGAAAAATATGTTGTTTCAAAATTTCATGGTGTCAACAAATCCCAAAAAAGTTGGGACAAGTCCATTTTTACCACTGTGTGGCATCCCCCCTTCTTCTTACAACACTCAACAGACGTCTGGGGACAGAGGAGACCAGTTTCTCAAGTTTAGAAATAGGAATGCTCTCCCATTCATGTCTAATACAGGCCTCTAACTGTTCAATCGTCTTGGGCCTTCTTTGTCGCACCTTCCTCTTTATGATGTGCCAAATGTTCTCTATAGGTGAAAGATCTGGACTGCAGGCTGGACATTTCAGTACCGGATCCTTCTCCTACGTAGCCATGATGTTGTGATTGCTGCAGAATGTGGTCTGGCATTATCTTGTTGAAAAATGCAGGGTCTTCCCTGAAAGAGATGACGTCTAGATGGAGCATATGTTGTTCTAGAACCTGAACATAGTTCTCTGCATTAATGGTGCCTTTCCAGACATGCAAGCTGCCCATGCCACAAGCGCTCATGCAACCCCATACCATCAGTGATGCAGGCTTCTGAACGGAGCGTTGATAACAACTTGGGCTATCCTTGTCCTCTCTGGTCCGGATGACATGGCGTCCCAGTGTTCCATAAAGAACTTCAAATCATGACTCATCTGACCACAGAACAGTCTTCCATTTTGCCACACTCCATTTTAAATGACCCCTGGCCCAGTGCAAACGTCTGAGCTTGTGGAGCTTGCTTAGAAATGGCTTCCTCTTTGCACTGTAGAGTTTCAGCTGGCAACGGCGGATGGCACGGTGGATTGTGTTCACTGACAATGCTTTCTGGAAGTATTCCTGAGCCCATTCTGTTATTTCCTTGACAGTGGCATTCCTGTTTGAGGTGCAGTGACGTTTAAGGGCTCGGAGATCACGAGCATCCAGTAGAGATTTACGGCCTTGACTCTTATGCTACGTCCAGACCGAACGCTTTTTGAGCGGCCAAAAAGCGCGAAACGCCTAAAAGTGAACGCACTTGACCCAGTGGTGTTCAGACCGGAACGTGAAGCGGCGGCGGCGGGGTGTGGGAGGAGTTAGCAGAGCTTAAACTTGCTAAACGTGAAAAGTTCACAATTCAAAACTTACCCGATATCCCGACTTCCTCACTGGCACTCCGCCAGGCAAGGTCCTTTTTATTTCTCCTCCATACATGAACAGGACTTCGCGGGTTGTTTCCGTGTCTCACAAACAATACGTCACACAGTTGCGCAATACCCGTCCCCTCGTTACCGCGTCACATAGCTGACTCTCCCTCTCTCCTCCCCCGACTCTCCCTGATTGGTTGACAGACGCGTTGAACGGCGAAATCTTCGGCATTTTCAAGGCGAGCTGTGGAGGCTGCCGCAGGCACCGCATGCACGGAAAACGCTCTGCCGCTCCGCACCGCTCAAAACGGATGTGACGCGACTTTGCATGTAAACCTGCCGCTCCTGCAGCTCAAAATGCGTTCGGTGTGGACGTACCATTACGTACAGCGACTGTTCCAGATTCTCTGAATCTTTGATGATGTTATGCACGGTTGATGATGATAACTTAAAAGTATTTGCTATTTTACGCTGGGTAAAACCATTCTGGTATTGCTGCACTATCTTTCTGTGCAACAATGGTGGAATTGATGATCCTCTTACCATCTTGGCTTCTGAGAGACACTGACACTCTGAGAAGCTCTTTTTATATCCAATCATGTTGTCAATTGACCTAATTAGTGTTAATTGGTCTTCCAGCTGTTTGTTATATGCTCAATAGACTATATGCCACGGGTAGTGGTGACGTACTTCCATTAAAATTTTGGCCACGTCCGTCACTTCCGGGTCCTATCCACTGCAGTTGTTTTTAGCGTTAGCTCCTAGTAGTAGACCATGAAAAAGACTCAAACGGGAAAGCGTCTGTGAACTACTGGCACTACAAGTGAGTTCTGTTGTGTGCCGTTGTGTCCACTAACCAGTAGATACAATAGAGTAGTTAGTTTTTTCCATTTTCCTGCTGATGAGGAGTTAAGGCGACAATGGATCATTCAGAAGGTCTAAATGATTATGTAGACATCATTATCAGTGATTGTCGGCAAGTCCTGCAGTGATCGCGTGAAAAACGCCCTCGCTAACACTGTGTTTTGCCTGCAAACCGGAAGTGCAATGCCCGGCTAATAAATGCGGAAGTGCTAGAACGGAAGTCTGTGGCATAGAGCCCATTTCCTTTTTCCAGCCACTTATTGCTACTTGTCCCAACTTTTTGGGGATCATTTGACACCATGAAATTTTGAAACAACATATTTTTCCCTTAAAATGATACATTCTCTCAGTTTAAACTTTTGATCGGTGATTTGTGTTCTATTTTGAATAAAATATTAGATGTTGGCACCTCTGCATTGCATTCAGTTTTTATTCACAATTTGTTCAGTGTCCCAACTTTTTTGGAATCAGTTTTGTACTAGTATTCCTACTTTGCGGTTTTTCACTTTTCGCAGGTCTTCAGGGTACAGATTCCCCGCAATAAACGAGGGACTACTGTAAATGACAAGTAAAAGATCCTTCACTTCCTGTTTGAAACAAATGTTAAACTAAAATAAAACAAAAGTTTATGGGAGCTCTGGTTTATACTCCATTCTGGGCTGGTTTGAGAGAACACTGGGTGAAATAACACAACACCTGTTTTTAAACTGCATCAATAACAGTTAATAAAAGTTTATTTGCAAAATATTGAATGTTTTTAGATAACTCAAGAGTCAGTGTGACATCATCTGTCAAGATCATAACATTCAAGTTGTGATTGTGTTAAAATGTATAACAGAAATCAAAACTCCAGCTCAGTCATGTCAAGTCTAACTTCTGTGTCCCATTTATGTTTCTGCTGTGAAGTACACCTGAGCTGGAGAATAATGCTGAAACAATATTAAAGGACAGTTCTTAAAGATTTCTTTGAATGCTTAACGGTTGAGTCGGCCTTAGACATGTGCATTTAGTTGCTGTGGCAACATCATTACCAGGATAGTGCATCATGTGACTTAATCAGTCCAGAGTTGTGTAACTTGTCCCTCTGTCCTCCCTCAGGGTGACGGTGTCCGCGAGCGCCTGTCGGAGCAGCAGTACCAGCGGCTGCTGGATTACGTGATGCAAGCCTCCCAGTTCCTCTCCCCGTCCGCCGCCTCTCTCCAGCTGCAGCAACAAATCAGTCTCGCAGAGCCGCCTCCTTCTGCCAAAAAGTGCTACCACTACCTGGTGGATCCTGCCGCTGCCAAGGTGTTTGTCAGCAAGTTCACCATGGTGAAGAACAAGGCCTTACGCATCGGCTTTCACTGATGTGTAGGAAAACATTTTAGACTTTCTGAGCTTGTACTAAGATATTAAGCCTTAAGATGTTTCTATTTTGTCTGTCATTTATGCAAAACTTACTTTTTTGATGGTAGAATATTTTTAGGTGCGTCTAACTGTCACTCATGCCTTAAGGATGTAAAACTGGAATATGTTTTGAAATGTATTACACAGTCAAACCATGATGGTGGAAACTATTTTATTCCTAGGATTTCATACTATGTGAACACTACAACAGAGGAGTTTTAACAAGTGTAGTCAGTGTCACAGAAACGTTAAAGCATACAGGAGTCAATCATTTTGTTTACATTCTGTAAATCGTGTCATGCTAATGTAACGTGCAATATTGTAGGTCAGCCAAAACATCTGCAGATGGAACGTTCTTGTTTGACAGACACTGTTGTGTTGACGCCAATCCCAAATGATGCAAACTTGTTATTGCCTTTTTATTGTTGTACTACTGAGCTCTCTGTGAAATGTACGTGTATTGTATAAAATATGTATAGAAATTTCCTAATTAAAGAACACAGAATTTATTTGAAGTGCATACATTTGTTGATGTCCTTGCACAATGTAAAAATCAGGTTTTGTGACAGTCCAAACTTCTGAAAGATGTTCTCTGAAGCTTGTCAACATGCATTTTGGTGAAGCTCTGTGGCTTTGTTGTTCTACAACAGTGGGGCCTCCTGGGTCTTCTTCCACTGTTATTTGAAATGCAATGGATCAACCTGGGGTTGCATTTCCTCTTGTGTCCATGTCGTGGGAGGTTGGCCACAGTCCCATGAACTTTGTACTTTTTCATCTCGTCAGCTGTGGTCAGTCAAACATGAAGCTGCTTGTAGATGTTCTAGTATTGTTTACCTTTAACGTGGTTATCTAAAATCTGTCGGAGCTCCTCAGACAGCTGTTTCTCTGCTCCATGAGGAGGATTCAACCAGTTACTCTGTGGTGCCCTTAGATTATTCTAATATTAGTCATGATTAGGGATGGGGCAGATCCGATCCAGTATCGGTATCGGTATCCGATACCAGCATTATTTAAGTATCGGGTATCGGATCAAACCTGCCGATACTTTTCCGATCCAGCTTCAAAGAGCACTTGTGTTCAATCACAATCTGTGACTGCCCTTTTTAACATTGTGTGAGATAAACCCAATGAAGACACTCTTAAGCCTTACAATAAGGGGGTTCCCTATTGTAAGGCTTAAGAGTGTCTTCATTGGGTTTATCTCACACAATGTTAAAATGAATAGTTTGGGTGCAAAAGTTTCATTATACAGAGTCAAATACCTGAACAGTATCGGATCGGGAAAGTATCGGTATCGGTCGATACTGAGTTAATAAGTATCGGTATCGGATCGGAAGTGAGAAATGTGGATCGGTGCATCCCTAGTCATGATTCAAACTGTTTGACCTTAAGCAGTATCACAGGTGCCATCTACCAGCAGCTTTTTGTCTCAGCCGAAGGTTACCAACAAGTTTGACCACAATGTTTTAGCATATCTTTGTAAAATAAATATTCTCACAGTTACAGATATACAGTACATGACAACAGCATTGAACTGGATCATTTAAAAAGAGTTGGGGTATTGTTTCCACAAGCTTTAATGGTACCAAGAAATGTGTCTGTAACATCAAAGTTCATGCTCAATCCAGATAAAAAAATCAACAATGTTCAGTCAGGTCATCCGCATGGTTTCTTTTTTTTATGTCGAGATGTTTCATCCTTCATCCAAAGGACTTCTTCAGTCCAAGGAGCCACAACAAACTGAGTCCCAAACTTGGTGAACTTTTATGTTTTGAACCACTTTGGCTATGGCTGCCTCAGAGGAGTTGACGGGGGAGATGGCAGGCCCCAGAAACCATCTCATCACCAGCAAACTGGTTGGTCCACTGTGTGGGAGTGCTGCTTGTGAGCAAGTTTGTTTGTGGCTCTTCGGACTGATGAAGTCCTTTAGATGAAGGACAAAACGTCTCAACATAAAAGAAACCGTCCAGATGACCTGACTGAACTTTGCTGGATGTGTCTAAGATTTTTTTTTTAACTCTTACAGTGTTAAGTAGCCTGGCCCTCGCCATTCCTACACAGCTCCGCTCAATTCTATTTCCCTTCACTGCTGGGTCTGGGACTTCTCCCATAGACAACGATTTCTCCGGTAGATTTTTGACCGGACCAATCAGAGAACAGAAGGGGCGGAGTTTTTGGCCCCTAACCCACGCCCCCACCTGTCCCAGCGCGCAGCCAGCGAGCATTCGCATGTTCTCATTCAAAGCGATGCAGGACTGTTTTATATGTGACACAAATGTATTAAATTCCCCTTCTTAATCCCTTATCTGGAGTTTTCTTTTGTTTTTTTGGCCAAAAGTCAAGTGATCGCTCCTCCTCTCCCTCCGCTGATGAGGAAATGGCTGAGGTTGTCACGAGAGAATTAAACTCGGGTTTTACGTTGCTGCCCGAGTCCCTGCAGATTTTCTGGTCTTCTGGTGTGCTGGACCAGCGCTCCATGGTTTTATTTAATTAACGTTTTATTAACATATAAACACAGAATATGCAGCGGCAGTGAGAGAAAATGCAGCAGGAGGCGGAGCAGATGTCAAGTTCAACAGACCACGGGGGAGCAGCCATATATGGCTCTGAGGGGGAGGGAGCAGAATGCTTTTCCCTGTTCAAAATTTTTCTAAGATCCAATGGTTTTGTTCCTCAGCAGAGGCCCCGCCTCCAGCAAGAATCGGTTCTCTATGGAGAAAGTCCAGACCCTAGTACGAAGCGACGTGAAGGACAAGGGTCTGGTTTTAACCAGGCTAAGTGTTAAGTGGATCTTTGTTTCTTCCTCAGCATCCTTAAAGGGATTGTGACATGATTTTGTAAATTTGAATATTTGTCAGAACATATATATCTTATATCATTGAGCTCTGGTCGTTTTTGCATAATAAATTATAAATATATTAAAATTTCATTCCAAGTTATGATAGTCATTTCTCTGGGACACGCCCCTAAAATTCCGTGCATTCCGCAAAACCGTCATTTGACGTACACGTGGGGAGCCGCTGCTCAACGCGCATGTAATTAATAATGGCGGAGCATGTCGACTCAGACGAGTGCAGCATTTCTAGTATTGATCTAAGCAATTTGTCTTCAGTTTTGGAAGGTCAATATAAGTAGTAGAAGTTTTAATCTTGCTCAAATCATTTTATTGTATACTCTATTAATGGAAAACTTATTAACTTTTACGATTCAGCTTTAAAAAAAACGTGCAGGGAGCCTCGTGGCTTTGAGCACGTCCGATTGCGTTTGAGATCTATCATTTTAAGACAGTAAATCATCCAAAACCCTCATTAATAGACTCTCCCCTAATAAAAACAAACAACAGATCGTACCTGATTGCGCCGACATAATTTAAAAATACCTAAATAGCACCCCGTGTTGACTCGGTAGCTATGCTAATGTCTGTTAGCAAGCAGATGTCGGCAGATAGACCTCACGTCTGACATATATCATTTTTAAACAGTAAATCATCCAAAACCCTCATTAAATGACTCTCCTCTATTAAAAACAAACAACAGATCGTACCTGATTGCGCCGACATAATTTAAAAATACCTAAATAGCACCCCGTGTTGACTCGGTAGCTATGCTAATGTCTGTTAGCAAGCAGATGTCGGCTGATAGACCTCACGTCTGACATATATCATTTTTAAACAGTAAATCATCCAAAACCCTCATTAAATGACTCTCCTCTATTAAAAACAAACAACAGATCGTACCTGATTGCGCCGACATAATTTAAAAATACCTAAATAGCACCCCGTGTTGACTCGGTAGCTATGCTAATGTCTGTTAGCAAGCAGATGTCGGCTGATAGACCTCACGTCTGACATATATCATTTTTAAACAGTAAATCATCCAAAACCCTCATTAAATGACTCTCCTCTATTAAAAACAAACAACAGATCGTACCTGATTGCGCCGACATAATTTAAAAATACCTAAATAGCACCCCGTGTTGACTCGGTAGCTATGCTAATGTCTGTTAGCAAGCAGATGTCGGCTGATAGACCTCACGTCTGACATATATCATTTTTAAACAGTAAATCATCCAAAACCCTCATTAAATGACTCTCCTCTATTAAAAACAAACAACAGATCGTACCTGATTGCGCCGACATAATTTAAAAATACCTAAATAGCACCCCGTGTTGACTCGGTAGCTATGCTAATGTCTGTTAGCAAGCAGATGTCGGCTGATAGACCTCACGTCTGACATATATCATTTTTAAACAGTAAATCATCCAAAACCCTCATTAAATGACTCTCCTCTATTAAAAACAAACAACAGATCGTACCTGATTGCGCCGACATAATTTAAAAATACCTAAATAGCACCCCGTGTTGACTCGGTAGCTATGCTAATGTCTGTTAGCAAGCAGATGTCGGCTGATAGACCTCACGTCTGACATATATCATTTTTAAACAGTAAATCATCCAAAACCCTCATTAAATGACTCTCCTCTATTAAAAACAAACAACAGATCGTACCTGATTGCGCCGACATAATTTAAAAATACCTAAATAGCACCCCGTGTTGACTCGGTAGCTATGCTAATGTCTGTTAGCAAGCAGATGTCGGCTGATAGACCTCACGTCTGACATATATCATTTTTAAACAGTAAATCATCCAAAACCCTCATTAAATGACTCTCCTCTATTAAAAACAAACAACAGATCGTACCTGATTGCGCCGACATAATTTAAAAATACCTAAATAGCACCCCGTGTTGACTCGGTAGCTATGCTAATGTCTGTTAGCAAGCAGATGTCGGCTGATAGACCTCACGTCTGACATATATCATTTTTAAACAGTAAATCATCCAAAACCCTCATTAAATGACTCTCCTCTATTAAAAACAAACAACAGATCGTACCTGATTGCGCCGACATAATTTAAAAATACCTAAATAGCACCCCGTGTTGACTCGGTAGCTATGCTAATGTCTGTTAGCAAGCAGATGTCGGCTGATAGACCTCACGTCTGACATATATCATTTTTAAACAGTAAATCATCCAAAACCCTCATTAAATGACTCTCCTCTATTAAAAACAAACAACAGATCGTACCTGATTGCGCCGACATAATTTAAAAATACCTAAATAGCACCCCGTGTTGACTCGGTAGCTATGCTAATGTCTGTTAGCAAGCAGATGTCGGCTGATAGACCTCACGTCTGACATATATCATTTTTAAACAGTAAATCATCCAAAACCCTCATTAAATGACTCTCCTCTATTAAAAACAAACAACAGATCGTACCTGATTGCGCCGACATAATTTAAAAATACCTAAATAGCACCCCGTGTTGACTCGGTAGCTATGCTAATGTCTGTTAGCAAGCAATGTCGGCAGATAGTCCAGGTCACGTCTGACATATATCTTTTTTAAACAGTAAATCATCCAAAACTCTCATTAATAGACTCTCCCCAAATAAAAACAAACAACAGCTCGTACCTGATAGGCAGTAAGATGGTCGCTGCAGACATAGGACTCTCAGTAGGAACCCATCGGTCACAAGATCTCTGTACTTCCATTCTAGGCAAAGTTTCTCATCTTTTGGGAATTTGTGAAGGCTCACTTGTTCACTGCTGATATTAGAACACCCAAATGCGCGACAACGTGACAGCATTTTTCAAGTTACACCAAAAAAAAAAAGAGTCGATCTTTCACCAAACAAAGGGGCAAGCCAGGCTCCGCCTTATGCCCAGTGCCCACGTGTACGTCACATGAAGATTTGCATAAATTCACGGGGCGTGTCCCAGATAATTCATGGTAAAAAATTACCATAAATTGGAATGAAATTTTAATATATTTATAATTTATTATGCAAAAACGACCAGAGCTCAATGATATAAGATATATATGTTCTGACAAATATTCAAATTTACAAAATCATGTCACAATCCCTTTAATCTCCTGCAGGTCAGTTTCTCTCTGATAACCATGAGAATCATCTGTCAGTCAGTCAGTTTTTACATTTGGGTCTCGTTTCATGCCCTGATGCTTCCTGCAGAGAAAGAAAAGATTCAGTTTGATAAAAAGGCTGTCGGCAACGTGTCACCTTTGACCTGGTGTGCTGTTCACCTGCTGTCTGATCTGTTCTGCTTGCTGTCGGTCCTGGAGGAGCCACGCTGACTGCTCGCCGACCTGAAGCTGCGGTCAGTGGAGAAATCTGAGCAGGAGAGATCAACTCAGGCAACAGCTTCTACGTTTACATCATGTCTGAAGGACAACAGATCAGTCTCACATTTTGAATACCCCATATATTATTTGTATGTCCTCATATAAGATCCTGGTAGAATTTTTACAAAGCACCGTATGCAGAACACAGCTGCATTTAGTTTATGTATCGTGGTAAATGGCACCTTTGAGCTGTGTTCACTCACATCTTGCTCATGTGGCGCTGCAGTGATTAAATCAGATGATCTCCATCTGTGATTTCCCTCTACACCTTTCTGTTAAACGTGCAAGTATGCTCCATTTCTTTGTTTCCTCATTTAGTTTGGGCTCAGACTAAGTTCTGCACAGACCATTAACAGTTAATGGCTCGAATGAAAGGGGCTGCCAGGTATTATTGGAGCATTGTAAATTGAATTTAACGTTGGGAAAAGGCTATACGTCTTAAATTCTGTGATTTCCTCCATTAACAGACTACAGTACAAGCAACAAGCAGTGCAGGAAATAATTACTGAGCCATAAAGAAGGATTGAAGGATGTGTGGGGGTGTACCTGACGCTGTGGAAAAGGAAGTCCCGACCTGACTTTGTCTCCTCAGCAGCATCTCCTCCCTCTTCAGTCCAGCCATGTACTTGGAGTACGACCACAACAGCTAAAGAAAGGGTGAAAAAATGGTTCCATTACAGTGCTGAGTTTATCTTTCCTCCAGTTTTTAATATTAAATTCAATAGTTATTAGAAGTAACATAGTCTGGCTAAATAAACAGAATGCATTTACATGAAATCATTCATGTCCTAAAAGTTTTAGCAAACATTTCACCTCAGCAAATGTTTCAGATGCCATTTAAAGGGTTGGAGAAATTTCATGTGAAGCTGGAAACAGCCACATTCTGGACATACGATGTATCTGAAGAAAAGCAAAGTCTGCCATGTTCGCCATTTCTAACGACTACAAGTTGTTAAATGCCTTAAACTTCAAATCAGTCATTGAACTGAAGTATGAAAGGTAACACTGTTCGTTTTTGCTTTTATTGAAGTCTCATCTTACTCCTGGGCCTCGTGTGCAATAGATTTTTCATTCAATTCATTCAACCTTTATTTAGGCAGGTTACAACTCCAGCTCCAACCACTTCATCAAGTTTGCGGACGACACAACAGTGGTGGGTCTCATCAGCAACAACGATGAGACGGACTACAGGAACGAGGTGAGCCGCTTGGCCTTGTGGTGCGGACACAACAATCTCACTCTCAACGTGGAGAAGACAAAGGAGATTGTTGTGGACTTCAGGAAGAGGGATGCCCAACATGCCCCTCTGACCATCAACAGCACCGCAGTGGAGAGAGTGGACAGCACCAAGTTCCTGGGAGTGCACGTCTCAGAGGACCTGTCCTGGAGCAGGAACACTGCATCACTGGCAAAGAAGGCTCACCAGCGTCTCTACTTTCTCCGCAAGCTGAAAAGGGCTGGAGCTTCAACCCCCATCATGAGCACCTTCTACAGAGGTGCCATAGAAAGTGTCCTGACCAGCTGCATCACTGTGTGGTTTGGTGCATGTACTGCATCCTGCCGCAAGAGCCTCCAGCGCATTGTGAGAGCAGCTGAGAAGATCGTGGGCACCTCCTTGCCCTCACTGCAGGACTTACACAGCAAACGCCTCACTCGGAAAGCCCACTGCATGGCAGGTGATCCCACACACCCACTACACAGCTGCTTCAGACTGCTGCCATCAGGGAGGAGACTGAGGAGTCTCCAGGCTCGAACCAGCAGACTGAGAGACAGCTCTGTTCATCAGGCAGTCAGGATGCTAAACACTCTGCCTGCTCTGCCCCCCCTCCCATTTGAACTGCCTTAACACTAAAACTTTCTCACACATTACCACACAACACAAAGATTTTAACACTGGACTCTGTGTCATCAAACGGGTTATTCACTAAACTCTCGGTCATGTGCTCATACAGTTTGCACTACTTCTCATACTTGCACTAATGTTTGTATTACATCACTGCCTATAGTCATAATACTGTTTACATTCTCTGTTTACATTTATTAATACTGTTTACTTTTATTACTACTGCTTACATTTAATTACTACTGTTTACATTTACACTACTCTAATATCTACACCACTGCTGATACATATACAGTGTGCTCTGACCGGTCTTATTTAGGGATGCCCAATGTGCCTTACTGCATATGCCACTTTTTGCCTCTATAACAACATCAACTACTACCTCATACATATACTGTGCACATTAACTCATACGCTGCTTTGCCACTTTGCAAATGTCAATGCTAGAAACCTTTAGTTTATTTTAGTTATACTTTTTATACTCTTTTTTTTATACTAGTATGCAAAAACTCAGGACAGTATTATGTTCATTAAATGTTTAATGTTTTAGTTTTAGTTTTAGAGTTGGTGTAAATTTTCATACTCTTATACCACTATGCAAAAACTCAGGACAGTGTTAGTTTTACTATTTTATGCTTATGTCTATTATTATATGTTTCAGTGTTTCGTTGCACCGAGGGACTGAGAGAAACGCAATTTCGGTCCTGTGTATGTCCTGTACAGTACATATTGCAGATCTGACAATAAAGTTGACTTTGACTTGACTTTGACTTAATTCCATTGAGCCTTGATGCATAAGAACAAACTATGTCCCTCTTCCACATAAAAAACAGAACAATATCAATTATTAAATGATTGTGGAAAGGTATGCAGTCCCACACCAACTTAGCTAGTGTACGCATGTTTCTACCAATATACTGGGGACACTTATCGGGCATGCTGGGAAACTTGTAATGATGTGAAACCAATTACACACAAGATGCTCCCACATAAAGACAGTACCGGTAAGTGGATATCAAAGCATGTACAATGTGGGGCAAAAAGTACCTTTAACAACAGCAGCTGTAGCTTTATTAGAGGATTTAAGTAGAGAGGACATGGAGGCTGAGAGGATATTCAGTTGCAAGATGATTACTGGCTCTGTGAGCACAATGGGGTTCCTACAACATCCGGGGCATTTCAGAGGCTGTCTGACTGGGATTGTGCCAGTCCACCCTGAGCCGAGGCGCCAGCTGTGTGTCCTGGAATCATCTGTATGTGCAGTATAAAGAATTTATATACACTCATTGTCATCATTGACAGCCACTCAAAGTTGAGTATGACAGTCCTCCATCTTGGTTCTTGTGGGTCTTCAGGTGTGTGAAAAGGCCGACCCTGGAACTGCATGTTTGTGTGCAGTGTGGACATGGGTGAGTGGTGATGAGTTGAGGTTGGGCCTTTTTTGTGGTGGCTCTTTTCTTGTGTCTGTGCTTGTCTTCTGCAGCACGGTGTCAGTCACCATTATACAGAGATGTGCACCACAGACCAGTCTTCTCCAGGTCTCCCTGTTGGCTGCTGTTTCCCAGTTCTTAAGCTCAATATGACACTTCATGATGTTTGTCTTGGCGTCCTTGCACCTTTTCTTTTGACCTCCCAGAGCCCGTTTTCCAATGACAAGCTGGGACTAAAGCACTTGCTTTGTGAGGCAGTAATGTGGCATACGGATGACGTGGCATATCCATTGGAGCTGCTGTTGATGGCAGTGATGGTGTCGGTTCACCCAGCTAATTCTGAGAATTTTTTTGGAGGCACTGCTAATGATGTGCCTCCAGTGCCCTCAAGTGCCTGCTGTATGTGGTCCACATTTCTGATCCGTACAGCACAACTGCTTTGTAAACCACAATTTTTGTCCTGGTCTGGAGATCACAGTTTTCGAAAACCCTTATTCTTAGTCTGGCAAAAGCTCCAATGACAAATCTGAAGCGATGTATTTTCTCATTGATAAGAGATTTTGGTGATGGAAGGCTGCTTAGGTCGTTGAAGTGGTCCACATTTTCCAGTCTTGTATTGTCGATGAATGTGGTTGGGGTGAGATAAGGGTACTGCTTCTATTAGTGGTGCCTGACATGCCTGACAGGATTTGGATTTTTATATATATATTAATGGTTAGACCAAGCTGCTTGTATGCTTTGGTAAAGACATCCAAGGTGCACTGTAGGTCTTCTTCAGAGAGAGCTACCAGGGCATTGTCATTGGCATACTGCAGCTTTATAATGGATATTATTTATTGATGTTCAGCAGTTGCCCATTAGTCCTATACCTAATTCTGACCCCTTGGGACAGATGTTCACCTATGAAATGGAGGGAAGCAATGAAGATGGAAAACAATGTGAAGGCAATGACACAGCCCTGCTTGCCATGCCACTAAGTGCTCTGGCTGACAAACTGTCATGCAACAACAGTCTCAGTACCCAGATGTAATTGTCTGGGCGGACATTTTTTGCCAGAACCAGCCACAGAGCTTGACAGTTTACAGCGTCAAAGGCTTTTGGCAAGGTCTATGAAAGACATGTATAAGGGCTGATTTTGTTCCCCACATTTTCTTTTTAGCTGACTTGCAAAGAAGATCATATCAGTGGTACCTCTGTTTGGGCATAATCCACTCTGGGATTCAGGTAAAAAGGTTTCTGACAGGGGGAAAAGCCTGTTAGCCAGAATCCTAGCTAAAACTTCCCTGGTGGTGGACAGAAGGGAAATGCCACAGCGGATCCTGTAGTCTCTCTTCTTGAAAATGGAGACAATTAAGGTATCCCTAAATAGTGCAGGGATTGTTTCCGCTTCCCATATTGGGAAGGGCAAGGCATGGCTGTATAGAGTGACTCTACTGTATAAAGTGGACCATCCATGTCTTGCTCTATAAAATAGCGTTGAACAGGTCAACAAAGCATGATTTGCAGTAAGATCAGGTTTTTCTAAAGTAACTATTATCTGCACACATATCACAATAAAAGCACAGGATGGATATGTTTTAAGCAGAAGCATTTTCATTCAACCAATGAACAAATTATATGTAATACACTACTGTAAAAAAAACATTATGGTGAGGTGACATGGTTTAACACATTGTTCATTTTTATAATAAACAGCTGGATGGAAACAGGTTCACCCATCCATTTTCTTCCGCTTATCCGGGGTCGGGTCGCGGGGGTAGCAGCCTAAAGGCCGAGATACACTTGAGCGTCCTCACGATACGCCTATACGCAACGTACGTACGTCAAGGCAAAAGCGTAGCCCCTCAGGGCACATACGCGCAAAGCTTTTTTTTTACGTCCGCGTGCGCGATGCGCGGTGTCTGACCATAAACTTCCCCGGCGCCGGACTGTTTTGTATGTTACACAAATGAAATAAATTCCCCTTCTTTATCGCTGATCGGGCCTTTTCTTTTGTTTTTTTGCCTAAAGTCAAGTAATCACTTCTTCCTCCGTTCACTCGATGAATGAAATGAATGAATTCAGGTCCTACCTGGGTGCGCGATGTTTTAAATATCCCTGGTGGGCTGTGTGCTGCAGGAAAAGCACTCCCTGTTATTATTTTTATTTCTGAGAGAACTTTTTATAACATATATAGTAGAAACACCGTATCAGAACACCGCCGCGGTCTTCAGCGAGCTACATGAGCTGACTGAAAGCTGTCAATCATTTCAGTAGGCGTGTCAGCAAGTGACCAATCAGCGAGCTCAGTTGAGTCCCCTCCGTGCGCAGCTGCTCATATTACAACAAGGAGAACGCGAGCGTTTGAAAGCTGATAGTTTCTGAAGTATAGCAGCAAAACACATGCGCACAAAATGCGCGCGTAGAGTGGCGTACCTGAGGACGCTCAAGTGCATCTCGGCCTTAAGTAAGGAGGCCCAGACTTCCCTCTCCCCAGCCACATGGAGCAGCTCCTCCGGGAGAATCCCAAGGCGTTCCCAGGTCAGCCGAGAAACATAGTCCCTCCAGCGTGTCCTGGGTCTCCTCCTGGTGGGACGTGCCCGGAACACCTCACCAGGGAGGCGTCCAGGAGGCATCCTAACCAGATACCCGAGCCACCTCAACTGGCTCCTCTCTGTTTCATTCTGTTCTGTCTTCAGCAACTATACAGAATGGACAGTTAAAGCTGTATCGTAGCTTACTTTAATCTTTATTGAAGCAGCAGGACAACATGACAAGTGCATTTCCTCTAGGCCTCTCAGCCTGTGTCACACCCAAATATATCCCCGTGGGAACATAGGCTGAACTCACAAACAATCCACTTGTTACACTCTCGATGTGGAGAAGCAGCGGCTCTACTCCGAGTCCCTCCCGGATGACTGAGCTTCTCACCCTATCTCTAAGGGAGAGTCCAGCCACCCTGCGGAGAAAACTCATTTCAGCCGCTTGTATCCGAGATCTCGTTCTTTCGGTCACAACCCAAAGCTCATGACCATAGATGAGGGTGGGAACGTAGATCGATCGGTAAATTGAGAGCTTTGCCTTTTGACTCAGCTCTCTCTTCACCACGACAGACCGGTACAGCGCCCGCTTCACTGTGGATGCTGCACCTATCCGCCTATCGATCTCACGCTCCAGTTTTCCCTCATTCGTGAACAAGACCCCGAGATACTTAAACTCCTCCACTTGGGGCAGGACCTCCTCCCCGACCCGGAGAGGGCATGCTACCCTTTTCCGGCTCAAGACCATGGCCTCGGATTTGGAGGAACTGATCCTCATCCCGGCCGCATCACACTCGGCTGCAAACCGCTCCAGTGAAAGCTGTAGATCACGACCTGATGAAGCCAATAGGACCACATCATCTGCAAAAAACAGAGAAGCGATTCTAAGGCCACCAAAACGGATCCTCTCAACACCTTGGCTGCGCCTAGAAATTCTGTCCATAAAAGTTATGAACAGAATCGGTGACAAAGGGCAACCTTGGCGGAGTCCAACTCTCACTGGAAACGAGCCTGACTTACTGCCGGCAATGCGGACCAAGCTCTGACACCGGTCGTACAGGGACCTAACAGCCCATATCAATGGGCCTGGTACCCCATACTCCCGGAGTACCCCCCACAGAACCCCCCGAGGGACACGGTCGAATGCCTTTTCCAAGTCCACAAAGCACATGTAAACTGGTTGGGCAAACTCCCACGCACCCTCCAGGACCCTGCTGAGGGTGTAGAGCTGGTCCAGTGTTCCACGACCAGGACGAAAACCACATTGCTCCTCCTGAATCTGAGGTTCGACTATCCGACGGACCCTCCTCTCCAGAACCCCTGAATAGACCTTACCAGGGAGGCTTAAGAGTGTGATCCCCTATAGTTGGAACACACCCTACGGTCCCCCTTTTTGAATAGGGGAACCACCACCCCAGTCTGCCAATCCAAGGGAACTACCCCTGATGTCCACGCAATATTGCAGTCGCGTAAGCCAACATGACCCCACAACAGGTTCACCCTTTCTGCAATAATCTACAATAAATGTTTGTATAATCCGTGGAAGTGGTAAATGGTAAATGGACTGTATTTATATAGCTCCTTCATATCTAATCAAGACACTCAAAGCTCTTTACAACACAATCTGTGCCTCATTTACCCATTCATGCAGCACTACTGTACTTGAGCTATACAAAGAATAATCAGAGCTTTATCGCATTCATACACTGATGGGACACACGTCGGAGGCCTTGTGTACAACTATGTCCCTGTTCCACATAAAAAAAACAGAACAATATCAATTTTTAAATGATTGTGGAAAGGTGTGCAGTCCCACACCAACTTAGCTGGTGTACGCATGTTTCTATCATTTTTGGTATACTGGGGACACTTACAGGGCATGCTGGGAAACTTGTAATAATGTGAAACCTATTACTGTACACACAAGATGCACCCACATATAGACAGTAAGTGGATATCAAAGCATGTACAATGTGGGGCAAAAAGTACCTTTAACAACAACAGCTGTAGCTTTATTAGAGGATTTACGTAGAGAGGACATGGAGGCTGAGATATTCAGGATATTCAGTTGCAAGATCATTACTGGTTCTGTGAGCACAATGGTGGCCATCAGAGGTTCAGTGTCTTGCTCAGGGACACTTCAGCATGTGACTGCTGGTGGAATCCAACCCCCAACTCTCACATTGGAGGACGACTGCTCTAACCACACTCAGCCACTCACCCAAGTGGTGTTGAACATTAACATAAGAATATCACATTGGAGGACGACTGCTCTAACCACTCAGCCACTCACCCAAGTGGTGTTGAACATTAACATAAGAATATAATTTCTCACTGCACATACAAATACATGTTTGTTGAGTAACATGATTTGCTAACAGGTGTGGACAAAGAGTCTTTGTACTTGAGGCCCCTGAGAATCTACAAACGTCTTACACGAACATTTTCACATGAAAACCAAGAGACAGCTCCTTACTGACTGTGGAGGATTCAAAGGTTCTCTGCTTTGTGTCCTCAACAGTGTCTCACTCGTCTCCTCTTGTTCTTTATCATCTTCATCATCTCCCTCATCCTCCTCTTCTCGACCACACAACTCTCTCTCCTGCTCCTGCTGTACAAAAGAGATGAGACTGAATTAACTCCTTCAAAGATTTTAGGATGAAGTTTAAATACATCAAATTCTTAATAAATCAATTTAATTTTTTTCTCACCTGTGCTCTTCTCTCATCTTCATCCTCTTTCCTCCTCTGCCTCCATTCTCTGTTTTTTTGTTTGAGTCTCTTCTTCTGCAGCAGAGGAAGTAGCTGCTCGTCTTGGACCGTGCTGCTAAATTCTTGGAACTCAGGCCAAAACCTCAGTAACTCACTGAACACCGACACCTAAATGAGCAGAACGGAAACATAAAAAACACACACAAGGAAAGAATAAACTAAACATACACACACACACACTCACACACACCTGGGCCTCTCTGAAGATGTAAGGGCCAAGCTGGTGACGTTTCTCCAGAATACGCTGCGCCTGATCAGCAGGGATGTCTATCTGCAGAGTGGGGGGCATGGAGGAGTTGATAAAACAACTGATGATGGTAGAGATTTTTTGATGGATGGTGGCTTCATCACAGTGGGAGTGACAGAGGTCCTTATGTCCATTCAGTCAGAAAAAACAGAAGCAAAGGCATTACATTTTATGTTTTTAATTTAATTGAGATGAGAAAAATGCAGTTATACATTTTTAGATACATGCATCATGTGACTGCAGTTATTTATTTTTACCTTGTACTTCTGCACCTCCACCCAGAAACGCACATCATTTTCCAGGAAGTCTCCTTTCAGAAAGACAAAGTGCTGGAACTGCTGGCGGCTGGTGGGGTTCAGCAGAACCCGGCGAAACAACATGACCTCTATGGAAGAATTCATCCACAACCCCTGCACCTGCAGAGACAAAACAAGTTCCACGCAACATTTAAATCCACTTGCAGCCAATTTTAAATGTTAATCTATATGTATTGCCTCTGCTGAAATTTAATAAATAAATATTTAAATTAGCTTTATACCAGTAGTAGGAAAGTTGTTTTTCAGTCATAGGCCCCTGCAGTGTGTCTACGTATCCTTAGGTAAGACACTGAACACTCCCCACCCCACTGCCTCATATATAAAATTATTGATGAATAAGTGAATACTAGATAGAGTACAATATCTTTATACAATATAAAGCAAGACCACTTTGTGGTCAGGTCCCCGGGGACAGCAGGTCCAGGGGGGAATCCCAGACATCTCTCTCCCCAGTGACACTCCAGCTCATGCTGGTGGATTCCAAGTCAGAGAGGATAGAAAATCCCTCCTGTGAGTTCTGGGCCTGCCTGGTGGTCTGATCACAGAGGTTTATCCAACAAGGTCAAGCCAGGCCATAGGGACAGATTCTTCTTGTTGAAGTACTTGGTCTTTTATCCAGAAGTCTTCTTCAGTCTGAGGAGCTGCAACAAACTTGGCCTTTCAAGCAGCACCTTCACATGGTGGACCAACCAGATTGCTGTTGACATACAAAACTAGTTGTTCACGTGCAAAAGGAGGACCATCCCCGTGTGTGGCACTGTTCAGCTGCATGTTCGGAGAATATGCTGCTGATTTAAACCTTTGCGCGTTACATCTGCGTGCGGATCAGTCCACCCATGACTATAGATCACTTAACCTGTGTCTCTTCCACAGACGCAGCAAACATCACAACTTGGTTCCATGACAATGAGACAAGGACACGTCAGATACCTGAAGGTGTGCGAGGTCCA
>JBBPBX010016498.1:0-21843 GCA_038048925.1 Garcialebias charrua | reverse complement strand
GAGCCTGAGCCAACACGAACTGAGGAGCCTGTTCAGCAGCGTTGGAGAGGTGGAGTCGGTGAAACTGATCCGGGACAAAGTAGTAGGTTTTGTTTGCTTGACCGAGTTTGGGCATGATCAAAGATGCTAATCTCTACATCAGCAGCTTGCCCAGAACCCTGAGTCAACAGGACTTCAAAGACATTTTTGTTTCTTTTTGACGCCCAGAGTTCTGGTGGACCAGGCTTCTGGTAATGCTGAGTCATGTGGCCACGTAGGGCTGGGCGACATGGACCAAAATTAATATCTCCTATTTTTAAGGTAAATTGTGATATACAGTACAATATATATCTCGATATTCAAACATCTGCTAAATTCATGGCAAAAACCAATGCAGACATGTTCCTGTTTTTTTTTTACATCGCTTTACAATGTAGCTGTTTTTTTTTTGTTTTTTTTATAATTTTCTTCCATTTAGTGAAGTGACCCTGTCTGACTGAATCAAAAGATATAACTGGGTATCATCAGCAAAGCAATGAAAAGGGATGTTGTGTTTTCTAAAAATGGACCCCAAAGGCAACATGTACATATTAAAAAGCAGTGGACCTAAAATAGACCCTTGAGGGACTCCACAAATCAGAGGAGTTGGAGATGAAGAATATTCCCCTAAATGATCAGGAAAAACTCCTGTCAGTCAGGTAGGATCTAAACCAGGATAAAACTGTGTATTTGATACCAACCACCTGCTCCAGTCGTGACGACAAGATGTTGTGGTCCACAGTATCAAAGGCAGCAGAAAGGTCTCATTCTCGCGGCCTGCGGGCCAATTGGGGCCATATGTCTAGGGGCCCCCACCGTGATATGAAAGTATAATATTAGTGCGGCCCATAGGGGGACCTCTGAAGGAAGTCCTGCCCGCCGTTTCTCCTCATGGCTGACATTCGGTGCTAGGCTAAGCTACACCGACTTCATGCACACTACGCTTGTAACAACAGTGTGGCGGATGACAAACAGTCCGGTACCAGTTGCCTTTTTTTGCAGTCGCCATTCCGGTACTTTCTACCATTAACAAATGCCACGATCAAACGCAGAGAAAGGCGACTGCTACCGGGCTGTTCGTCATCCGCTGCGCTGTTGTGACAAGTAGAAGCGGTAATGACGTCACACGTCGAGACGTTCTCCATACATTGCTAGCTGGCTAAAGACTTCTATGAAACGTAGAACAAGAGCGACGCCAAGTGGAATAAATTAAAATTTGTCACACTCATCATGTCTTTGTCAAAGCCAAAGCCTGCAGTGAAGAGAAAGATAAGTGATGAGCACAGACAATTTCAGCAAAGGTGGGAGACGCAGTATTTCTTTTTTGAGCACAAGGGGATCCCGACATGCCTTATTTGTGATGAAAGAGTTGCAGTGCACAAGGAATACAACCTGAAACGTCATTATTCAACTAAACAAGCTGAGGAATATGCAAAATACCAGGGGGATGAGAAAGCCAACTGGGTTGCCAGCCTTAAAACATGTCTAGTGAGGCAACAAGATTTCTTCAAGCAAGCAACCAAAGAGAATGCTGCAGCAGTCGAAGTGAGCTACTGTATATGGTTAGTGAGATGATTGCTAAGGCAGGAAAACCATTCACAGAGGGCGAGTTTGTAAAAAAAAAATGCATATTACAGGCTGCAAGTATAGTTTGTCCAGAAAAGAAAAGTCAGTTCAGCAACATCAGCCTTTCTGCCAACACAGTGGCAGAGCGCATTTCTGACCTGTCAAGTGACATTTATCATCAGCTGTGTGAGAAAGCCAGATGTTTTGATGCATATTCAGTTGCTCTTGATGAGAGCACAGACATAACTGACACTGCTCAGCTCACAATTTATGTCAGTGGTGTTGATTGCAGTTTTGAAGTGACAGAGTAATTCCAATGCATGGCCAGACCACCGCTCATGAGACATTTCGCCAGCTGTTTGATGCCATTGAGAATGCCGGTTTGCCATGGAATAGGTTTGTTAGAATAATAACCGACGGAGCACCATCAATGACGGGGAGGAAAAATGGACTGGTGGCACTTGTTCAGAGAAAGCTTGAGGAGGGTGTAGAAGAGGCCATCGCTCTGCACTGCATTATCCATCAGCAGGCCCTTTGCAGCAAATGCCTGAAGTGTGACAACGTGATGTCTGTTGTTGTGAAATGCATCAACCACATCAGATCCAGGGGCTTAAAGTATAGGAGGTTCCATGCTTTTTTAGAGGAACTGCAGTCAGAATATGAAGATGTGCTCTATTTCACAGAGGTACGTTGGCTCAGCAGGGGAAATGTCTTGAAAAGATTTTTTGAACTGAGAGAAGTTAAAGCCTTGTAGTGATACAGGCCCTCTGTCTTGACCTTCAAGTACACCTCTCCACATCTCTCTGAAACTCTGTGTTACACCTTCTTGAAGCCCTCAAGGAGACGAGTGGACACTTATATTTGTTACAATTATTTTGAATTAATGGACACTAATTAATCAGATTGAACTTTCTCTTTAATGTGTGTTAATTCAGAATTGATCTACAGTATATTTTGTCATTTTAATGATGATCTGTTACTTGCATGAGTTTGACCCTTCTGCTGGTTTATTCTACAATACAAGTGTGCTCTGAAATCTAGGACATGAGTCAGGGTAAGCTGTTCACTTCCTTCTCTGTTTTGTCTTCAACCTAGACTCAACAGGCCAGTCCATCTGGCTGTTTATGTAAACTGTTTTCCTGTTGTCCGTCAAGAGACTTTCTGCCTATGGAATTAAACTTCCATCTTTTATTTTGTTAAACCAGCCAGTAGTCATTAAGGAGGTGGGGAAGACCCCGCCTCCCATATAAAGGGACATTCCTGCATTTTCTTTAGTGCTTTGGAGAGAACTAACTCACAACTGGTTTTGCTCCTCTGGGAAAGCTGGAGACGTTCCGGTCATTGTGTCAACTAGACCCACGTTTCAGCTGGAGTCACAGTAAAGCTTACTGTAACTCACTCACTCATCTCCTGGAAGAATTTGTTTTCTGAAGTTTTATTTTGAAAAATCAGTCTGTGCGCTTGACCGTTGTTTCCTGCCGAGGGAGGCGAGTTTTCCTCGTATCGTGAATCAGCCACACACGCTGAAGTTCCAACTGGACGGCCGGTGGACAAACCCATCCACGTGTGTGTCCAGACACTTCTCCACTCTTATCTCCAAGAGACGAACCGTCAACAGGTAACGAGTCGTGGTGTGTTTGAGCGTGCGGGAGCCCAGCAGTCTGCTCGTGTGGGAAAAAGGTGTCACCCAGTCTGGTTCAAAATAACCAACTTCAGTTAACTTAGCTTTCACTTATCTCAAATCTTCCTCCTATTTCTTCTTTTCATAAGCTATTAATCTGTTAAGTAATGTGCCAACAGAAAAGTTAATAACTGTCTGTTTGTTTTAATTTGAATTCTTGTCAACGTAGTTATTAAATCAGAGCTAATATCGATACAAATGTTTATTGTAATTTTTGTGATAGTTTCAATAAAAGGTCTATTTTCTGGTAGACCAACATAAGTTGAAGTCTCTCGTGAAATTACATTTTTCCTAATTACAGTAAAAGCAATTTAATACCGGAAAAAGGATGAACTCGCGAATTGGTGGCAAGTTTGTGCAGATAAACTCTGCTCAGACCTGCGCATCTAAAATATAGGGAAGTCAGTAAACTGACTAATAACTCCTATATCTCTACAATAATGGTGGCCCAGTAAGTGTTTAAATACCTTACAGCGCCTATATTGTTACATTTATTGGTGGCCGCGTACAGGTCTTCTGAAAGATTAAATTGATTAAGTTGTTTTTGTAGTCTATGTGTTACGTTTTGTTGGCTTAGTTCTGTATCTTGTTTTGGACTTATGGAATAGTTCTGGCTGGTGGAGTGTCAGAGATTGCTAATCGTGGCATTGTCTGGTGCGTTTCCCGTTAGAATTATCTTTTCTTTCACATTTCAACGTATGCTTGAAGCTGCGGATGAATGTTTTGTCTGTGTTTGTGGGACGTTTCATTACGTGTCGCGAGGCTGCATGCATTTTTTCGTTTTGTGACCGCCGTGTCACCTCTGCTTCATTTTATTACATCTGCGGTTTGCTGTTGAAGGTCTGTTTCACTCATTTGCTGCTCCATTTTTACCTAATCTGTTACAACGTGTTGTTAGCTGTGGTTCGGGTGAAACCCACTCAGCTTGGTTCGGACCGCACGGTTCCGATAGACGTAAAGTCCGTTGTTTAAACAGTTAGACGTACTGCCTTCTTTGGGAGGCGTGGGAGCTAGCCTGGATGTGATTGGGCTCGTTAGCAGTATTTTCTGTGGTGTATTATACGTTTATTTTGTGAAAGAGTGTCCAGAACTCTTTGGGTCGAGCTAACACGTTAGCGGTACCGAGGCAAGATGGCTGCTTAAAGCGCTGTGATTGGTCCATTGTGTGTCGTGTTCAAAAAAGTTGGTTCTGTAGACTCTGGTTGTCAGATTCATTTTTGCACACATTTCTGACAGTTTATCTGTGTTGTTTGGGTTCTATGCACGTGATATCGTCGAAGACTGGCTTAACCGCGGTGTTTTGCGATATTTATGAATGTTTTAGAACGTTGAAAAGTCCGTTCCACGCTCTTGTTCGACCGACCGCAGGTCCGTGAACACAACGCTCGAACGGCACGTCACACGTGAGTGACGTCAGGTTTCGAAGACTCCATTACCCGTGAACACTTGGGTTAGAACTACAGTTCTGTCTTCGCTGTGATTGGTCGATTACGCTGTAAGTGTTGACGCTTGAAGGAGTGAAGAGCTCACTCCTCGTCAACTTTCACTTCAGCTGCTGGTTCCAGACAAGTTTTCATGCTTGTTTGTCCATTACTGTCATTGAAAAGACTGTTTAAACGCGGTGTTTTTGAGATTTTAATGGGTGGATTGAGTCAGTTGCTCTGAGTCTGCCGATCGCCATGTGACAAGGTCACGTGACACCGGGAGCTGCAGCTGCTTTATGGGTCCGACCTTATTTCTTTTAAACGCAGTTTAAAAGGTTTCACAGTTCAATCGATTTTGCTCACATGATTTCGTTTTTGTGAGCCTGGGGTTCTGGAGTTTTGTCACGATAAGGGCTCTAGGTCTTTCTGATTGCTGCTTTTGAGCCGTTGTTAGACGTCTGTGAATGTTTAGCAGCTCACGGCTGCACTCAGAGGTGACAACAGCGCCTCTATAGCGGTCAGAAAGAGAATTGCAGTCGCTGTGATAGACTTATCCAGCGTTGCACACCCCCATCTGCTGGTCGCATCTAAGAATACAGTTTGATGCAATTCTTATCTAACATTTCAACTTTCCTGTTTTTGAATAGAGTACATCTTGAAATGTTGAGGACACAGCATCCTTTAATTTGATTTTCGCAGATAATCAAATGTTGATGGCAGAACAGTTACACAGATTTAATACAGACATGTCTGCTTTTTGATAAAACTTGACACTTTTATCATAAATTCTGTGCAAAACAGGCTGTCTGTCCCCGTTTATTTTAAACTGCTTGTTTGAAATAACACAGATGAGGCATCTTTTGTCTTGGTTTTCACAATCACACAGCGACAGCCGATTTTGTTTGACCTTGTCACAGGTCGACAAATTAATAAAAATCACTGATTTCTATTTGATTTCACATCTTGGACTCCATGTTGACTGCCGCAGGCATCACATGGTGGGACTGCACACTGTGAAATGAGACCCACTTTACTTGATTTTTCACAGAAAATCAGTACAAAGATGGACGTTCTAGCAGGTGCATCAACAAATTGTGGGCTTGTTTCATCATTTGATAGGTACTTAGCTGCAAAGAACGTCCTTCAGGAACCAGGTGAACATCCCCTGGTGTTTTACGACAGGCTCCTCTCTGCTTACACAGGGGACAAAACTGTCCCTGGAATTGAGGAAGATTACCTGTTTAAAAGTCGTTTCACTTTGAATCTAATACCTTTCATAATGAAATGTGTTCGCTTCAATGTTAATTGCAAAGAGAGTACCATGGCAGAAATTAAACAATGTGCTATGGAATTTTTTGACATGCTCGAACGACGAAAAACACCCTCAGTGGTGTGCCCAGGTCAAAAGGTCACATCCCACTCGCAGGAAATAGAAGAGGTTCCCTCTCCTACAGAGTGCGAAAGTAAACAGGTTTTTCATGATAACAAACCACAGATTGTGTCCAGCTGGAACAGTGACTCTGATCGGTTCACAGGGAGTCTGCTCCCCCTGCACCTCAGGTTGAAAACCCTGAGATGAGCAGAGAACCACACAAGGTAGGTGTTCGCTCTCTAGGTGAACCAAGATGGTTCAGATCGAACCAAAAGAGTCCTCACCTAGGTCTCACAGTGGGTGAACTTCGAGAGAAGTTGATGTCTGGGAGCCGTGACCCTTTGAAAAATGGTCGGTCCCAACATGTACCCACGAGAAGCGGCCCTCCTGCCCCTGCCCCTCGAACTGCACAGTTCGAGACATGCAAAGAGTCACACATGCTCCAGATTATGGAAACGACGCCTCCGCGCGTGGACGTGACTGAGGTTGTGAGTTGTTTGTCAAATGATTTGAATGTTACAGTGGTTGACCAAGCTGACACAACGTATGACGTTGTCCTTGATGATAACACAAACAACGTTGTTCAACCTGACGAGGCGACGCACAGCACTGCCTTTTGCAACAACTCAGTGCACACAGGTGACAACATCATCAACACTGACAAAGATGCAGACAGCAAACAAATTGCTGATGATCAGCATCCTGAAAATCAAGATGCTGACAGCAAACAAATTGCTGAAAATCCACATCCTGAAGGTCATGAGGCAGACAGCCATCATGATGCTGACAGCAACGACGATTACACAGACAGAGTCACACGTACACAGAAACGTGTGAAAAAACCTAAACGGTTTCTGTGTAACTTTATAAAAAGGGGGATAGCTAAGAGAGCTTACCTGCCACTCACATTGGAAGGGGTCCTCGCGCAAGAAGCACTCCTGGTTTGCGGCTCAGACGTGTCTATCATGTCAGCCGAACTGTTTGAGGAGCTAAGGACCGCCGCTAACGATGTTGACAGGCAAATACCCTTTGTGAAATACACTTATGGTGAGCAACAGGGCCTCGCAAAGACGAGAACAACCCTAATAGCCATGGTTCACATGCAGATTGGCGAAATGTCACTATACCACCCGGTATATGTGTCTGAACTTGACTCACTCCAGACTCCATTTGTGGTTGGCCAAGATTTTATAAATCGCTTTGAAGCGATTATAAATTATGGCAATCAGACAATGTGGGCCACAGTGAGCAGTCCACTGCCAATCGAGGTACCTCCCCAAGGTCAGGACACTGACTGTCTAACAACAGGTACCGCTGAGGTCACATGGGATTCCCCAACCGAGACCACAAACCCGGTAAGTGAACCTTCATATACAGGTGAGACAGAGGAGACTCAACAATTGGACCAGACTCTGGCCCATCACGAGGACCTCCTCTGCGAGCTGACACCTTCAGCACTCACTGAACACTACCTACCACCGGTAGAAGAAGGTGTGGAGATCCAAGGGTCCCACACCGATGACGCTGTACTGTCCTATGGGACAGGTAATTCGGCAAACAGCCAAGCTTTCAGTGAAGTCTTGGTTCAAGGACATCTGAGCCCACGAAGTGACAGTCTACAACACACTGACAGTCACTTGGACATCATTGTTACAGATTTTGAGGACCCCTCCTCAAACAAAAGAGGGGCAAACTCACACTTCCTACCACTGGTAGAGGATGGTGTAGAGGTCCAAGGATCACACACCGAGAACGCTGTGCTGTCCTCTGGGACAGGTAATTCGGCTATCAGCCAAGCTTTCAATGAAACCTTGGTTCCAGAGCATTTGAATCTAGAACTACTCAGAGATGACATAGTTCTTACAGACTCAAAGAGCACCTCTTCAGTCATGAAGTGGGAAGACACACATCACAACGACAGTGATGCACCGCAGTCTGTCCAGTCAGACACACCTGCGACGGCGCCGACAGTTGTGACACACCTGAATTACGCAGAAAGAGGTAAACGTACAGAGATACGTTGGCCGAAACCCAAGAGGTTCCTGTGTACTGTCTACTCTAAGCTGCGCAAACAGCCTAAACTAAACAATGGCATCCTAACTCGTGCCCATGGACGGACGTCCACACCTGTGCGCGTGGTCCCTCATGACCACAGGGGGGTGATGTTAGGTCATGCCCATGTCAAGGACAAAGATTTCAATAACCCCACAAACGACAAAGATCTCGCAAACTCAAAGACTTCATGGGAAAATAAGGTCGTCCAAGCACAGGATAGTAAATAAACTAAACAGTTTAAACTATTCTAGTTGCGAAAAGAAACCGTTCCAACTAGAACTTAGAAACGCTAAGCATAAAACCCACAACAAAAACTAACCTTAACAACCGTTTAAATCTGCAGGATTTAATTGACATCGGTTATAAAGCTAAGAACTGTTTTTCTTGTGTGTGACACGTGGAATCTGACGACCAGAGTGAGTTTGACGTAGTGAAACGTTGTTTTTAGTTGCTTAATTGCTACTTTTGTGTTATTGAAGTTGTTATTGTTTTCTGAACACTCCCAGCCAAAAGAGGTTTTGATTGTTGATAAGTTGAAGACTTAAATGGATTTAACTATGCCAACATGCTGTTCATTTTGTTAAAGATCTCAATCTTTGAAGAGTCATTGTAGATCAATACTACTTAAGGTACTATAATCTACACTGATCTCCCAATCATTTAGGTAGAACCGATTCGATCGTTTCTATTCTAGATCTATTCATTTTGATGAGTCTCGCCATAGACTTCAAAATTTATAGGGAATACCAAATCTTGCGTCGTTCGTCTAAAAGACAACAGACATTTAGACCAAACTAGATTTCATTTTTTTTAGTTTAACCTAAACTAAATAATGAATGGAGGAATAGTTTGAAAGAAGAGGCCTTCGTTACAGAAGCCCTCCACATTTCTATAGGTATAGATCCCTATATCTGATTTTTACAGCATTGATCCACCCCTTAATTGGTAATTGTAGCTGATCTAATCCATGATAGCTTACATACCAGGTGCATATAGGTAAGGCTTAATGTAGAATCCCAATCATAAGCCCACCTAAAACCACATAATTGCATGACACATTGAACCAGGGTGGCACCGACTGGAAGCCATCCAGCCTGCAACCTTCGATGTGGGGACCTGCTGATCCAACGTTGGTCTTCAACCTTCATCCAAGGCCCGCCTCCTCTGCTTCAATCGAGGGATCCCCTCTACATGCTGATTAAAAACCATTCTTGCTGATGAAATCAATAACCCCCATCGTTGTGGATTTACCGTTGTGGATTATAAGACTTTGTTTTCCAAGGGATCACAGACTCAGTTTTCCATGGGTTAACAGACTATGTTTTCCAAAGGATTGAAAGCTTACCGCAATGGGATTACCTACGAACAGTATGGAATTTCCAAAAACATTATGGGAGTATAATTTTGAACTTTTTTTTGACTTTTTTCCACTTGCTGGATTACATAGAGGTCAGAGACATTCGGTGGTATCCTTTCGTGTTGGAACTCATCTCCAAGGACAGGCGATGACTTCCAAAAAGGGGGACTGTAGTGATACAGGCCCTCTGTCTTGACCTTCAAGTACACCTCTCCACATCTCTCTGAAACTCTCAGTGTTACACCTTCTTGAAGCCCTCAAGGAGACGAGTGGACACTTATATTTGTTACAATTATTTTGAATTAATGGACACTAATTAATCAGATTGAACTTTCTCTTTAATGTGTGTTAATTCAGAATTGATCTACAGTATATTTTGTCATTTTAATGATGATCTGTTACTTGCATGAGTTTGACCCTTCTGCTGGTTTATTCTACAATACAAGTGTGCTCTGAAATCTAGGACATGAGTCAGGGTAAGCTGTTCACTTCCTTCTCTGTTTTGTCTTCAACCTAGACTCAACAGGCCAGTCCATCTGGCTGTTTAGGTAAACAGTTTTCCTGTTGTCCGTCAAGAGACTTTCTGCCTATGGAATTAAACTTCCATCTTTTATTTTGTTAAACCAGCCAGTAGTCATTAAGGAGGTGGGAAGACCCCGCCTCCCATATAAAGGTCCATTTCCTGCATTTTCTTTAGAGTCAAAGGGAAGAACCTCCTAAGAACTTGGTTTCTTCTCTGGAAAAAGCTGGAGACGTTCCGGTCATTGTGTCAACTAGACCCACGTTTCAGCTGGAGTTACAGTAAAGCTTACTGTAACTCACTCACTCATATCTGGAAGAATTTGTTTTCTGAAGTTTTATTTTGAAATCCGTCAGTGCGCTTGGCTCCGTTCCTGCCAGGAGAAGCGTCTTCTTGCTCGTCTGAATCAGCTCACACACGCGGAGGTCATCTGGACGTGAACTGGACAACACAGTCCGTTAGTGTCCACAAAACTTCAACTCGTATCTCCAAAGACGTACCGTCAACAGGTAACGAGGCGTTGATGTGTTCTGAACGTGTGAGAAGCCCAGCTGAGACCTGTATGGGAAGGTTGCCACCCTGGTTGGTTCAAATGATCAACTTCAGTTAACTTAGCTTTCACTTATCTTCTTCCTCCTATTTCTTATTTTTCATAAGCTATTAATCTGTTAAGTAATGTGCCAACAGAAAAGTTCCTAACTGTCTGTTTGTTTTAATTTGAATTCTTGTCAACGTAGTTATTAAATCAGAGCTAATATCGATACAAATGTTTAATGTACTTTCATGATAATTTCAATAAAAGGTCTATTTTCTGGTAGACCAACATAAATTGAAGTCTCTTGTGAAGATACATTTTTGTCTAGTCACAGTTAAGCAAGTTAATACCGGAAAAAGGATGAACTCGTGAATTGGTGGCAAGTTTGTGCAGATAGTCTGCTCAGACTTGCGCATCTAAAATATAGGCAATTCAGTAAACTGACCAGTAAGTCCTATATCTCTACAATAATGGTGGCCCTGTAAGTGTTTAAATACCTTACCCCCCATTATATTTACTACAACGCGATCATTCAGAACCCAAAAACAGTGAAAGTTGCAGTGATAGGCAGATCCATATGTGTCAACAAGATTCAGTGATTCCAGACACATATGCCCCATGCCCGTTATTTTAGACTAAAGTGCACATACAGTAAAGAGGAAAGGAGACAGAAGAATAGTGAATAAAACTCACAGCAGTTCAAGCTGCAACAGCAGAATTGGCTGAGTGGGTAGGTTAACTGAAAGTTATGCACCATAACTCACGTTCCCTGAAGGAAGGGAATGAGGTGCAACATATGACTGTGGGAATTGCGCCGCCGCGTGGTTCACCTGAAGTAATACATTCACGCCTTGAAAAAGCAGGTGGGCATCAGTGTCATCAAAGAGGCCCCGCCCTCTTTGTATAAAAGAGGCTGACATTCCAACTTCATCCTCCAAGTACACTTCACCGAGCTTGGGCATTGAAAGGGCAAACATGTGTTGCACCTCGTTCCATTCCTTCAAGGAACGTGAGTTATGGTGCATAACTTTCAGTTCCCTTATCAGTCAGTCCACTCGGTGCAACATATGACTATGGGAACGTATTTCATTCAGGCCCTGAAAATGCGCTGGAAATGCATGCTTGTGAGAACTTATGCCTTTATGCTGCAGGCGTTTTAGATGTACTCTACTGTACTCTGTGGTAGAGAGGACAGCCTGAGTGACATCACATGCTGTGACATCCAAACTGTAGTGTTTTGCAAACGTGTTTGAAGATGTCCAGTTGGCAGCAGCACATAAGTCTACCACTGGCACACCATTGAAAAGGGCCCATGAGGCAGCCAGGCCTCGAGTGGAATGAGTGTGTACCCCAGAGGGCACCTGCTGACCTTTGCTACTGTACGCCCTTTTTATGGCCTCAGTCACCCAGTGTAAGAGAAGCTGTTTTGACAGGGCTCTGCCAGCAACTGGATTAGCAAAACACACAAACAGCTGGTTTGTTTTTCTCCAACTGACAGATTTTTCATTGTAAACACTCAGGGCCCTCATAGAGCTGAGTGCATTCAGCCTCCTCTGTCCCTCAGTTAGTACAGGGGAAGGAGGAAATGTTGATAGTTCAAAGTCCAGACTTCTTGGATTTAAAGTTGGAACCTTTGGAACATATGCGGGGTTTGGACGTAAGGTGACCTTTGACCCATCTGGGGCAAACCTGGTACACATTGGGTGTACAGATAGAGCGTGGAGGTCACCTACATGCTTAGCTGAGCACAGAGCTAAGAGCAAAGCAGTTTTATAAGATAATACATCTATCTTAATGCTGCTAAGAGGCTCAAATGGAGGCTCACACAGAGTGTCCAGGACTAACTAGAGTTCCCAATCAGGGGTCAGAGTCCTGCTGGGGGCCTTTTCCTCAGTACGCCCTTCATGAAAGGTATCATGAGAGGGTGGGCACTGGGCCTTTTACCTCCTCAGCCTTCATGGCATGCTGAGATGGCTGACAGGAAGACCTTAATGGTGGAGAAGGAGCGGCCCTTCTCCAGTAGGTCTTGTAGAAAAGTGAGCAGCTGGACCAAATCACAGGAATATGAGATAATATTCCTCTCTAGACACCAGGCCTCAAAAACACGCCATTTGCGAGCGTAGAGAGTCTGAGTTGACTGATTTCTCGCTCCCTGTATCGTCTTTATGATGTTATCGGGGAGGCCGGAGGCCATCAGTCAGTTCCTCTCAGTGGCCAGGCCCAAAGTTGCCATAATTCTGGACGTGGGTAAAGGAGCTGCCGTGGGTCTGGGTCAGCAGGTCCCTATGGGGGGGCAGCTGCCATGGTGTCCCTGACAACAGTGAGATAATTTCTGGGAACCATGGTTTCTGTGGCCATCTGGGAGCTATGAGTATCAGGGAGAGAGCTCCCTTGCGTACCCGTTCTAGCGTCGCCTGAATCAGGGGGATGGGGGGAAATGCATAATATAGCGCCCTTGCTGACCAGTTGTGCGCCAGAGCATCTGTTCCCAACGGTAAGCTTGTTTTCCTTATCGAATGATATAGGGCGCAGTGAGTACTGCTGCTACAGGCTAACATATCTACGGATGCCCGTCCATATCGTGCCCAGATCTGGTCCACGATGTACGGGTTCAGCCTCCACTCTGAGGAGAGCAGGAGCCCTCTGGAGAGGGCATCTGCCCCGTGGTTTAGCTCGCTCAGGATATGTGTCGCTCTCAGCGACAATATTCGGGAGCTACACCCCGTGAGCAGTTTGTGTGTCAAGTTGAGGAGGGGTTGGGACCTTGCCCCCCCCCCCTTCTCTGTTGATGAAGGACACTGTTGTTCTGTTGTCCGATTTTATCAGGACATGTTGTTTTGTAATCAGCCCCTTCTTGTAAAAGTGCTTCATGGACAAAAACAGCTTTCAGTTCCAGGAAGTTGATATGGAGCCTTGCCTCCTGCTTTTTCCAGACCCTTTGGGCATGCTGGTTTCTGGAGAAAGCTCCCCAACCTGTCTTTGAAGCATCTGTGGTGATCAGTACTCGAGACAGTACTCATCCCAGTGTGACGCCTGTCCTGAACACTGAAGGGGCCCTCCAGGGTTCCAGAGCCTTCATGCACTCTGGGCTGATCAGTACCCCCCCTGCCCTCCTGTGGGAGGCAGGATACATTTGTTTGTTTAGCCATATCTGCAGAGGGCGCATTATTAATAAGGCCTGAGGCACGCAGACAATGGCTGCTGTCAGGAGGTCCAGGAGACGCTGGCACAGTTTGAGGGATACTCTCTGGCCCAGCTGGAAACATGCCAGGCAGAGTTGGATGGATGAAATCAGAGCCTCTAAGAGCCATGCTCTGTACAGAATGGAGTTGACCTGTACATCCAAAAATATGGTAATCTGGGATGGTATCAGATTGCTCTTCTGTAGGTTTATTATGAAACCTAGAGCCTACAGGTGAGTCATCACCATCTGTGAGTGCTGCTGCGTCTGGTCTCTGTCGCGCCCGAGGATCAACGGATCGTTGAGATAATTTAGAACTCTGACCCCTTGACCCCTCAATGGGGTTAAGGCTACATCCAAACATTTCGTAAATGATCTTGATGCAGTTTTTAGTCTGAAAGGGAGGGCCAGAAATTCGAATGCTTTTCCTTTGAAGGCAAAACAGAGATATATTCAGTGCCATGCCAGGATGCTCACGTGGAAAAATGCATCTTTCAAATCGACGCTGCAGAAATAGGTCTCACCGACTGGATTACCTGCCTCAGTGTGAGCATCCTGAATTTGTACGTTTTTATCCTTCTGTTCAGGCTTCTGAGATCTAGTATAGGCCTCAAGCCCTGGTCTCGTTTTGGCACAAGGAAGTACTTGCTGTAGTGACCTTTGTGTACATTGTGGTTTGGAACAACACTTATTACTCCTTTCTCTGGCATTGTAGAGATTTCCTCCCGTAGAACGTGGGCACGGTCTGGGTTTATGTTGGACAGCAGCACTCCCATGAAAGGGGGTGGCCGCTTGTGGAACTGCAGCCGGAGGCCCTGACTGACAGTCGACATGACCCACGTGTTTGGACGACACGTCCTCCAGGCCTGAGCGTGTGCGCTGAACCTGTGAGGCATGTGTATTCTGGGTTGTTTTTGTGTCAAGGGTGCGAGGGAGGGGAGCAGTGACCCTCACACGGTCGTCCTTCGACGAGCTGACCTGTCCGCCAGCAGTCGCCAGGAAGTCTGCCTGTGGCAGACAGACCCCTGACATCCCGCTGAGGCTCATTGTCTTGCCTGACACCTTGTATTTCATGAGGGAGGAGGGGGGATTGCCCTCTCCCTTTATCGAGACTGTTTTCATAAAAATGGTGCTGTGATTTTTATTTTGAGTCAAGACACAGGGCAGGATGTGCTTTTGAAGCGTTATTTTTGTGTTTTAAAGAACAATTCGTCTTTTTTACACAAACAGCAGAAACATGTTTTGTGCACACACAAATGTCACCAGCTTTTTGTTGCATTTCACACATAAAGTCTGGGTTTAAAAGTTTGGGTTCCCGTACCTCATGGGCGGCCGAACCTGTAAAACTGTGAAGTGGTCCCGTTTCGTCAGGCCAACTTCTGCCTTCGGTCGCAGTTCATCGAGGAAGATCTCGGCGGGACCGCTTGGCGAAGAACGAACGTGTTCCTGGCCCATGCCTGGCCGGCCTGATGCGGTGCTGCTGCGGGTCTCTGCCGTTGCTCCCCGTCGAACGCTGGCCTTTTTTGCGGGGGACAGCGTGTGGCTGAGCGGTTTTGATGCTGCACGGCTCTGCTCCCACTGGCCTCTTTGGGGGGCGCAAAAGCTTTTCTCTGCATCCTCTCGCGCAAGGCTTCAGCCTGTTTTCATCTTTGCTCCAGCCTGCTCTGGATGTGTTCCAGAGCCCCTATGAAGAGCCTCGCCGTCTCGATCGGGTGGTGGAGGAACGGGTACCGCTGGCCCTCCGGCAGATCCGTCAAGGTCAGCCACAAATGGCGCTGGGCGATGACCACTTCAGCCATGCATCTCACCTGAGCGATGGCCGCGTTCCCCATCATCCTAAGGACGAAGTCTGTCGCCCTACGGGCTTCCTCCAGGGTTTCTTCCGCATCCTTTTTGTTTGTTGTTTGCTAGAGTTCCTGCAGCTTCTCCGCCAAGTAGGCCTGCATCATGGTCAAAGCGTTCATGGCGTGGACCGCGAGGCCCTGAGCTCGGTAACATTTTTCGAGCTGGGAGGCCGAGGCACGGCAAGCCTTGCTGGGCAGAGTTGGCTTGGAGCCCAATGTTCATGGGGATAAGTGGGCTGCCAGCATGTCCTCCATCTGTGGGATGGTGGCTATTCCTTCTGCCTCCATGCCGGCGACATCGAGGAACTGGGAGAGAGGCAGAAGCATGGGAGCTCTGGGTTCAGCCCATGTACGAGTCAGCTCCATCAGGAAATCTGGAAAAATCGGCATCCTGTGCCTCGTGGCCGACTGCTGCTTCGCGAAGAAGTAGTTCCCCGCCAACCTCGTAACCTGTTGGCGAGGTGGGGGTTCTGGCCAGCTGATCCGCAGCGTGTCCGCCGCTCTGCGACACAGGTCGAACAGAGCGGGGATGGAGACATCTGTCTCTGCGTGAGCTGTCGTCGGGCTCTGGGAGAAGTCCTCTTCTTCTCCCTCGTCCTCGTTTTCAGCTTCATCGTCTGATATTTCACCCGAAGCTGTTAGCGAGAGTTCGTCTGCGCGTAACAGGCTTCTCGTATCGAACTCCATGGTGGAGTCCCCGACGGGGCCACCATGTCCATACTGTCCCCCCAGTCAGCGTGGCCGCTGTCCTCCAGGTCCACGGCCTCGAGCTCCGGTGTGGGAGTGAGTACCTCCGTGATGTCTGGGTCCCACTCCACCGCGGAGCCACCCATGGCCTTGGCCACGATGTCCATGTGACGCTTCCTCACAGCCTCAAGTATCTGACTGCATTGAGGGCAGGACTCGGGAGATTCCAGTAATGTCTTAGCGTGCAACATCCCCAGGCAGATGGGACAGGCCTCGTGGGTGTCCATCGCCAAAAGGGAGTAGCCGCAGCTTCTGGGGCAGGCTTGGGAGCTGGGACTCGCTGGCTTGCTGCTCTTTTTAGAATTTTTGGATTTTCGCTTTCCCTTCTCTGGAGCCATGGCTGAGAAGAGTTGAGCTTGTTAGCTGTAGCTAACGTGGTCCGGACTGAGACGTCCTTTCATCGAATCGCTCTTGTTGGCTAGCCTGCTAATCTCCGTTAGCCAGGTAGCTAGTGACGCAGTTAACGCTGTCGAGCGAAGCTGCGAAGAGAGAAGAAAAAACCTTGAGGTTAAATAAAAGGCACTGGGCTAGCTTTCGCTAACCCAGAAGTATGAAGGAAATTTCTCTGCATGCTCAGGGTAGGGAGCAAGCTCACCTCCAGTCGAGCGATGCAGTCACAGAGAGTCCAACAAAGTTCAGGTGTAAGCGAGGTGAAGGGCATGAAAGAGGATGAAGGTGGGGCGTCAGCCTCTTTTATACAAAGAGGGCGGAGCCTCTTCGATGACGCCCACCTGCCTTTTCAAGGTGTGAATGTATTACTTCAGGTGAACCGCGCGGCGGCGCAATTCCCATAGCCATATGTTGCACCGAGTGGACTGACTGATAAGGGAACCATATGTTCCATTGTTTTTACTAGCTCTATGTCTCACTCATTCTTTTTAAGGAAACAATGCCACAGGTCATCCTTAAGCATTTTCCACCACAGTGCTTGATTGATTTTTATGGTTAATAAATGGATGTTTCAATGACAGAGGTTTAGTGTCTATGAATGGTTTCAGAAGCCAGTCCTGCAATGGTATGCTGAATCACCAAGGATATAGTACCTGCATTGACAGAACTAATGTTTTTGGTGTGAGATGGAAAGAGGCTTGGCTGGCTAGTTACCACAGTGTAGACAGCCTAAGCACATGTGCATCTTACAAGCTTCCTGGCTGACTTGGAAAGGCATTCCAGAATAGGCCCTTCCCATCGACCACTCCCTGAAAGATCATGGAATGCCAGTTTTTACGGTTTAAATAGTCCATGTGGTATTGTGGTGGTGCGATGATGGGTTTATGGGAGCCTAGCCTGGCCCTCGCCTTCCTGCACAGCTCCGCTCAATTCTCATTTCCCTTCACTGCACAGTCTGGGACTTCTCCCATCCACAAGGATTTCTCCGGTAGAATTTTGTTCGGACCAATCAGAGAACAGAAGGGGCGGAGTTTTTGGCCCCCTAACCCATGCCCCCACCTGTCCCAGCGCGCAGAGCCCTATAAAGGGCTCTGCCAGCTCGCAGCCAGCGAGCAGCGGCATGTTCTCATTCAAAGCGATGCAGGACTGTTTTATATGTGATATAAATGTATTAATTTCCCCTTCTTAATCCCTTATCTGGAGTTTTCTTTTGTTTTTTTTTGGCCAAAAGTCAAGTGATCGCTCGCTCCCTCCTCCTTCTCTCCCTCCGCTGAAATGAACAAGGAAATGGCTGAGGTTGTCACGAGAATTAAACTCGGGTTTTACGTTGCTGCCCGAGTCCCATCAGATTTTCTGGTCTTCTGGTGAGCTGGACCAGCGATCCATGGTTTTATTTTATTTTATTTAAACGTTTTATAACATATAAACACAGAATTTCCAGCGCGGCAGCCAGCAGCGAGAGAAAAGCTGCAGGAGGCGGAGCAGTTGTCAAGTTCACCAGAGCACGGGGGGTGGCTCTGAGGGGAGGGAGCAGAATGCTTTCACTGTTCAAAATATCCAATGGTTTTGTTCCTCAGCAGAGGCCAACGGCTCCAGCAAGAATTGTTTTAAAATGGAGAAAGTCCAGACCCTTGTCTGAAGCGAAGTGAAGGACAGGGTCTGGTTTTAACCAGGCTAATGGGAGCCATCAATAGTACCCACACACTGTGTGAAACCCCACCTGTCCTCAAAATAAGCTGCCATCTTACAAAATCTGCCAGCATTAGGAAATGATGAGTTCTGGTACTAACACAGTCTGTGCCGTTACACACAACTCTTGGACACACATGCACACTGCTCATAACAAAAAAATATGTCACATGCTCCTGTACTCCAACCCAGTAGCAAGTTTCTATAGTGCTATGGCCACTTTTTTTTAACAGGACACATTTGCAGAAGCTTGTGTTCTGGCACTTCAATGCTGCATGTAATTTAGTGCACAGGTAGTTCAGCGTGTCCTTAGACATGCCGGAGTTTTGCATCCACTGCACTTAGGAAAAACCAGGAACAATACCATCCCACCACTGGGTGCTTCAGTCAAAGTTACAGATCAACAGTCTCCGGTAGCAGTACAACATATGAAGAAGAAAAAAAAAGCACACACACACACAAGCTTATTATACATTGTTATATCCTTTAGCCTGGCATTTAATTGATTGTAATGCATTTGCACTTGAGCTAACATGCAACAACAACTACAAAGTAGTTAACATTAGCTACCATAAAGTTACCCTTATTACATGTTATCTTGCCCTCTTGTCTTCATCATGAAACTGATGGCTGGTCCAGTACTGTATCCTGTACCAGTCTACTGTTTCTCGTCTTGCAAGACATAATCGTCTTTCAGCATGCATCCTTCTCTCGTTCTGTTTTAACATCTCATGGATGCCCTGATGCATGCTCAATAATCCAGGTAGAAATTTAAAAAAAAGCTAAGTCTGGTCCTCTGGACAATCCAAAAAAAAAAAAAGTAGAAAAGTTTTGTCTTTTGTCCGAAAGGCCTCCTCAGTCTGAGGAGCTGTATTCAGCTCAGTCTTATACAGTGAGAGGGTGCTATTTATAAGACTGAGCTAAATACAGCTCTTCAGACTGAGGAAGTCTTTCGGACGAAAGACAAAACGTTTTTTGGGTTGTTTTTTTGTTGTTTTTTTATGTCCAGAGGACTAGACTTAGCATTTTTAGATCTCATGGATGATGTACAGAACAAGGTCAAGTATTAGCTACATGTCCTCCACTGTTGTGTGGCACGAAGAAAAAGGCATTAGCTACATGTCCTCCACTGTTGTGTGGCACTAAGAAAATGGCATTACATGAGGTTGTCCTCAGGATGGTTCAGTGAGTAGTTAGCAGCCATTTTGCCTAAAGCATTTGATTGTTATGCACTAATGACCGATTGTTTTAGATTGATGGTCTTCCATTTTGCATGGGTAAAGCCATGCTGCCTGGGAACTCAACAGCAGAATGGTTTGAAACATATCAATAAGGTGCTACTTAATATGACAGATCATGTTGGCAGGCTTCAGACTGACAAAGTGTTTTGGATGAAAGATGACGTGATTTAACTTTTTTGTAACATCACATGAGATTCTTGCAGTCTTGCTATGACAATCCCTCCCACACCAAGGCACTACACTGCTGAAAGCAAACGCAACCAGAGTGGGGGAAGACTAGAGCTGGGCTGACTGTGGCAGCTTGGGCTGGGCCTTATAAAAACCCATAAATCCATACAGCTGGAAAAGCACCCCCCACATCATGATGCTGCCACCTCCATACTTTACCACTGTGATGGAGCTGGCCAGGTGATAGGTGGCGCTTGATTTCCTTCAGATATCATATTTTGAACAGTTGACTCTTGATTTAATCAGGACAGGGAATCTTGTTCCTCACAGTCATCTGGTGCTTTTTTAGGAGCAAGAAATATGGAAGGCACCTGAACTAAGTTTCAGCTGGTATGGTAAAAGGTCTGAATACTTAGTAAATTAGGCATTTTGTTACTTTCTTTAATAAATGTACAAAAGTTGACAAAATCTTGCTTTCAGTTTTTTTCATTATGTGAGTGTGGACTCATAAGAAAACAAAACACTATTTTATTTGAATGTAGTATCAGATGGCAACAAAACAACACGGCAGAAAGTGACGGGGTCTGAACCTCGTCTTCCTGAACAGACTAGACGTGAATTGCACACACATGAATCCTACATACAAACAAATTGTAAAAGCAAAAGCAAATGCAAAATGATTTAAAAAAAGGCCTATACAAAATACAAATTCACATACATACACATACTTTTTTTGTCTGTCTAAACAAATCTCACTTGTAAATGAGTCTTCGAGGCTTAATGTGATTTATCTGTCTAAATAAAAGTTGAATTTAATTTAATTTAATTGAAAAAGTGTGCTAATAAATTTATCCTGCGACTTTCTTGTTGTGAGGCGACAGCTTTAACCACTGTGCCACCGAACTGCCACACCAACAATCTAATTGATAAATTACAAAAATCATTCATTGACTCTTTTGTTGTTTAACTTGTGGTAGGTTTTGGCAAATTGCAAAGAATAAAGGATAAGTTCCTTTAAACTCTTTATGCACCTCTATGTTTGGTGGTCTTCACTACCAGCCTGATCAAGAAAGCTCATCAGAGACTCGACTTCCTCAGACGGCTGAGACGAGCTGGTCTGTGAAGCCCAGTCCTCACCTCCTTCTACAGGTGTGCAGTGGAGAGCATCCTGTGCTCCAACATCAACGTGTGGCATGGAGGCTGCACAGCTGCAGAAAGAAAAGCTTTGCAGAGAGTGGTGAAGGCTGCAGAGAAGATGTTGGAGTCAGCCTCCCCACCATCACAGACATCTACACCTCCAGGTGCAGGAAAAGAGCCACCTGCATCATGAAGGACCGCACTCACCCAGCACACACAATTTTTTCCCGCTCCCCTCAGGCAAAAGGCTGAGGAGCATTAAGTGCAGAACCACCAAGCTGAGGAACAGCTTCTACCCTGAGGCTGTTAGACTCATGAATCTCTAACCAGGAAAATCACTGTGAAAAAAAATATATTTGAAAATCACTGTAATGCCACGTGGTTGTTATGTACTGCTGACTATTCATGATGCTGATCTCATGCTGCGGATTATTTCATGTTGCTGTATTCATTAGTACCGTACTCATCTGCTCATACACATGTCCGTGCTGTTGTTGTTTTTGGTGCATTGTTTTTGTACCATTAGTGCTTATGTATTCTTAGTTTAGTGAATGTAGTATATTCTTTGTTCATGACTCAGATCTTACTAAAGTTTTTCCTTACAAATTTTTTGTTGTTGTTGGATGTAACTGGGACCCTGTGTATATAGTTTCGTCCCACTTCATGCATCACATGTGTATGGCAAATAAATCTCTCTGAATCTCTGACTCTGGCTCTGATTTAGTTTGTTGCAGTTCAGCCTACGACTTACTTTGATAAAGGTTAAAAAAGGATTCCTGTTTCTGATAATGATTGTAAAACATATTTAAACTTACTAATTTCCTATGTCTGATTGTGAAGTAATCTTAAATGGCTAACAAAAATGTCTCCCTCCTACCACTGTTACAAATACTAATATGACAAATAACAAATCAAAAA
>JBBPBX010016497.1:18064-35311 GCA_038048925.1 Garcialebias charrua | reverse complement strand
ATATATATTGTATATTAAAATAAATATAACGTCCATACATTGTGGATTTTCACTTATCGTGGGGGGTTCTGGAATGTAACCTCCGCGATAAGTGAGGGAACACTAGATGCAAATATGTCCCGCATGTGTAATATTCATATATGCACAATCAAATGCAAAGTTTGGATGCAGGAAAATGAGGAATCTAATGGAATGTTAGTCAGAGACGCTTCTAAAGATGTTAATGGGGTGTAAGAACAAGTTTCTCACTTTTGTGCAAAGAAGAGTAATTGTGTGTGTGAAACTGCAGTTGTCACTGAATTAACTGAACCAGAAGTGCAAATCTAAGAATGAGGCATTTGCAATATACACGTCATTATAATTACAGTTGTAGTGGTACACCTTGGTCTCTGAAAATTCTCAGTGATACACCTTGTTTCACTGAACCTCTCAGTGAGACACCTTCTCTTGAAAACCTTCAAGAGTGGACACTGTTTATTCCATTAATTTGAATCAAAGACACAAATTAAATCACCAAGAGACTTTTGAATTTGTTCTAATTCAAATGTATCGAAATAATAACCTTGTGTTTATTGCATGAGTTATTCCATGAACTTTTCAGTTCTGAGTTGAGTTGAGGAAGCATTCGTCGCACTCAGCCTTTTAAGCTGTCGGACATTGGCCAAGCATCAATCAAAGGCCTTGTCCTTCACTAAGGATTCTACAGCATGCTTGCTGTAAAATCAGAACCGAGCTTCAGAGCTCAAACCTTTTAATAGAAATTCCTTTTGAGGAATATTTTATTTTGAAAATCAACCGGACTACCGTTACTTCAGTAGATCAAAGGCGGATGCAGAAGAGCTGCATAGGTAACCAGACTGACCTCCACTTGGACCTCAAGGAAGCTCCATTCTTGACTGACAGTTTTGCAAGGTAAAGAGTCGTCGATGTTATTAAAGGGGACCTCAGATGTATTTTTTTAATTTTTATGGTATTTCTGTGGGATATCCAGACCCTATTCCTTCAATTTAATGCACAAAATAATTATTAGATAATCAATTATACCCTTTTTAATTCTGCCATTTTTAACTTTCGTTTTGAACGACCGGTTTCTTGAAGTCCACGCCCTTCAACGATCTGTTTACGCCCTCTGTAACAGCCAGTATCTGTAATGTGTTGTTGTTTTAAAATTAGCTCTTTTTTTATTACTCATTTGACTTACTGTTAGTGTTAGCTTAAGATAACTTACCGAAACCCGTCTGAGCGCGCCGCCATGAGCTGCTCCTTTTAGCATGAGACCTGCCGAATCCGAAGCTAATGTTAGCTTGTTCCTCTTCCGGTGTTCGCCAGCTCCGCTCGTTGCACGCGGAGATTTTGGGAGTTATCGCTGTTCCAGTCAAGACAACACAAAGTTCACCAAGTGTCTCCCGTAAATTAATCCGTAAGGAGAAGGTCCTCGCTGCTGTGAGGCTGCTGCGAGGCTGCAGCGAGGCTGTACAGTTGAAGCTCCGCTCCATCGCGCCAGAAGAGGGTCCCGTTGCCGCCGGTCCCTATGCCGGGAGTCCGCTCGTTTAATTTTTGCCGGCTGCGCGTTGGGAGCGATCGCAAATACACTAAAAATTGAACTAAAACATAAAAATAACAATTATACTTTATTTATAAAGCCATTTAAAAAAACCACAGCTGCAACAAAGTGCTGTACACATGAAATTAAGAACATATAAACAAAAGATGAGATGAAATCATGAAAAACAACAGTCATGTGTTTAATACAGAAGTGGGTTGAGCCTAACCAGGGGTTGCTAGGTGAGGGGCTGGACTCAGGTTTGAGGTGATTGGCTACGGCTTGTGACGTCAATAACTGCAGGAAGTGTGAATCCAGGTGTATTTATCAAAAATAAATAAATCTACTTAGAGTAAATAAACCACTGGGTGCATTTTTTTGGCACAAGGACTGTTTTTTATGAAGTAAATACCCAAAGTTGAGTAAAAAAAACATTAAAAAGTGAATTTTGCATCTGTGGTCCCCTTTAAAAGCGGACCTGCGTTTAGCTGGAGGTCGCACGAAGAAAGTGTCATTCCTGGTTGAATTCATTCACCCCAAGATAAACTTCTTTTTTCTTTCTTCTTTCCTCCTATCCTCCTTAAACCTCTCTTGCCAGTAACATTAAGCTAAAGAGCCTTCAGATATAAGTAAACTACCATCTCATTACTTGATTCTGTTGTTCCTAGAAATTACGGACGCGTGATTTACATCTGTGCTGAAGTTTAAATTATAGGAATCTGATCAATCAATCAAAGTGTACATGTATGATGTCAGTATTAATGATCTGTTTAAATAAATGACACCATTTCCTGATGGATCAACTATAATTAACGTTTCATGGTCACTTACATCTCATCATCTGGTCACACAATTTATTGTTTAATCCGAAAAAGAAGAGAATCCGTGATTAATTAATTATAAGGTTGTGTCAGGATAACACCTGCTCATACTCTTACATCTAGTAGCACCCTAAGTGTCTACTACACAGTAAACAAAGATGCATTCAGGGCCTTGGTAGACCTCAGAGCTCTACTTCTTCTAATATTTGATGCCAAATCATTAGTAGTTGAATATCAATGGAGTGTTTCAGGCATGGTGTATGGACGGTTGATCTATCAGGCTTCATACTGATGGCATGGCACGACTCAGGGATAAATGTAAAACACTACATTGGTATTTGGTTGGCGTGATCCGTAAAAACCTGCTGCCTCTATTCTTCTAATGGTGATGTCCTCAAGTAGGGTCAAAGCTTTCATTGTTCATCAGTTATGCTATAGGCAGCTAGTTATGGATATATATTATGGTCTGTGCCTGATGTCTATGTTTTGACCTGAGGAATCATCCCACATTATTTGTTCTGAATTAATTTGCTGATTATATCATGTTCTTCTCAGTGAGGATGAAAATGCCCTTTAGACAGTTCACACGGAGCACCTCTCCTGGACATGGAAACTATAGGGAAAGACCTACAGTAATTGGTAAGTACAGTACTAAGAATATAATGCCATTGTGCTTGCCTTCACATTCAAGGAGGCTAACTTTCTAAATTAGCCACAGTCCTTTAATGCTCCAATTAGTAAGTACGTTGATCAGATCAGAGAGGGGTCATCATTCTGTGTGAAAGTGGTCTAACAGAAGAGTGATGAGATTTTAAGTTCAGCCTTTTGACCATATAGAAATTTAAAATAGTCAACCTACGAGGAGAATTCTCGCTCTTGAAGTAGCCGACTAGCCTGATGACATCATCCAAGTTGTAAAAGCCCTTCAGCTCACGTTCGTTGTCGATAATCTCCACGGGGTCTTCGATCACCTAACAAAAGACACACATGGAGACGTACAAAGAACAAAAACTCATAATATTTTCATTAACGACTGTAAGTTACTTACATCGTAGAGGAACTCAACAATGGTGTCTGCAGCCAGCTCTCCGTCATATTCTATAATCTCATTGTCTGCAAAAATGTAGATACTCTCCACTTCATCCAGACCTGCAGATAGATCAGTGTTTTCTCTGTAAAATTATACCATCCATAAAGATCTGTCATTCACAAGCCAACAATGGGTCAATTTTATATAGTTTTATTTATTTTTTTGTTAACAACTGACAGGTCATATACACACTGAAGAGCTCATAAGTCTATTACTGTAAATGGAGCACTATCTAAACATATAGGTTTTTGTTAGGTGTCAGTTTTAATCATCAACATTAAAAGAAATAAACATTTTAAATACAAAATACTGTATATCAGTCTGTGTGTAATGAATGAATATAATGTGCAAGGTTCACTTTTTGAATGGAAATACTGAAATAAATCAACTTTTTCATGATACTCTAATTTTATGACCAGCACCTGTATAAATATTATTTATTATTGGTATGTGGGGTTAAGGTATATTTTTTGAATGAAATGAAAAGCTGCATGTCAAAGCTGTGCAGCATTAAAATCAAATGCCCATACCACTTTTACTGGCATGACAGTGTGTCCCAACATGCAACTTTGTGTTTAAATTTGTTAAAAATCAATGGCAAGTCTATTTGTACCACCTGGTACTATGAGAGTGCTGTGGTTTTGCTGAACACTTGAGGGCAGTGTTGTTTTATATTCTGAATCAACCAGAAAAAACTGAGTGAAACATAAAAAACATTAAGCTTTACATGTTAAATTTAAAAAAATCAATCAGGCCTTATATTATTGTAATAAACAAAACAGATTTTTGTCAAAATACCTGGTGTCTTCAGTCTGTTAGTATTAGGTTGAAGTTAAAGTGAGTTAAAAAAAAATATAAAATTCATAACAACAATCTTACATTTATCCCCTGTATTGACTAAACAAAGTTTGTAAAAAGAAATCTTACTGGTTTTGTATGTCGATTATTTATGCTCCACTACAGGGTTTAGTTTTTACCAGTAATGTGTATGCCAAGCTTACCTAGTTTCTTGGCAACAGCGGAGGCCTTCTTCTCATCCACCAGTCCAAATCCGATGTCCGCATCATCAAGATCATCCAAAACTTGTGCTGCAAGCTGCACAGAGAGATGAAAACACAAGAAGGTGGTTGTAGATGAACGAAAGGCAAACAAAATGAAAGTGCTATACTTTTCCAATTGAGCTGTGTTTGCTTGTGTAAAAGCCTTGGCATGTCTTCTCCATTTCAATGCCTTTAAGGCAGTAACTTTGAATTGCTGGGTTGGATTTTCTAAATTTGAGCAAAATGATAACAACAAGCTTCGCAGCGGACATGGGAAGAGGACAGACATCAGAGCTTCCAGCAGAACAAGAGCCGCAGAACTCCAGCCAGTTATGCCAAAAGCAATAGATGCTGCAACAGGTGTGTTCACAAGGAGAAAAGTCAAATGTCGCCAAAGTCAATTACGGTATGTGTAAATACAGTTTAAAGCTGCAGTCTGTAGTTTTTCTAACAATATATTTTTAACATATTTCTTCACTCTGTCACTATCTCCTGACAGACTGATGTTAGACAAAGTAATCTCTGAAAAAAACTATATTCCCCTTGCTTCTCCAGGTGTTACTAAAAGCATTTCTAAAAACCACAGTGACCCGCCGTTAACCAGCCAATAAAAACAGAGCTTCTCACTTCTCACGCCCCTAACCCACGCCCCCGCCTGTCCCAGCCCCAGCGGCCGCGCACGTTCTCGTTCAAAGGATTGCAAAGCGATGCAAAACTGTTTTGTATGTGACACAAATGTATTAAATTCCCCTTCTTCATCCCTGATCTGGACTTTTCTTTTGTTTTTTTGCCAAAAGTCAAGTGATCGCTTCCTCCTCCGCTGACTCCATGACTGAAATAATGAGGAAATGAATGAATTTGTCACGAGCGAATTAAACTCGGGTTCAACGTGGCTGCGCGAGGCTCTGCAGATTTCCTGGTGTTCTGGTGTGCTGGACCAGCGCTCCATGTTTTTATTTTATTTTTTAGAACGTTTTATTAACATATAAACACAGAATATCGCAGCGGCTGCGACAGGACATGCAGTGGAGGCGGAGCTAAGGAGGCTGAGCTGAACTTCAGCGAGAGCAAGGGGGAGCAGAGCCATGTATGGCTCTGAGGGGGAGGGACCAGAAACGTGTCTCTGTTCAAAATTTTTCTAAGTTCTAGCGTGTTCAAAAAACTACAGACTGCAGGTTTAAACTAGATGTTTACACAAATTGTATAAAAAGATGCAAAACCATTTTTTTTCTCAATATCTGACAACTATAAATCAGACTACCGGTAAATCTTTCCTGTTTTACGTCAGGATTCCTAAAATTGTTTCTGTTTCCTAAAGGCACAATCAATGAGAGAAAATGTTTAAGAGACAACTATAAATCAGACTACCGGTAAATCTTTCCTGTTTTACGTCAGGATTCCTAAAATTGTTTCTGTTTCCTAAAGGCACAATCAATGAGAGAAAATGTTTAAGAGAAGATTTTATTAATTTCGCCAAAATCACAAATTTACATACACTAAAATTACTTTGCCTTAAACAATTTAGGAAAGTTTAGATGATGATGTCATGTCTTTGAAAGCTTTTGATCGATTAGCTGACAACAAGTGAGTTAATTAGAAGCATCCTTTAGGGCACAGCTCAAGCACACTGCTTCTTTGTGTAACATCAAACGAAGATAAAAAAAGAAATCAGCCAAGATATTTTGAAGGGATTTGTCTACCTCCACAACTCTGGTTCTTCCTTGCTTATTATTTCCAGATGCCTGAAAATGCCTTTTTTCTTCCTTTGATCAAATAATTGTACACATGATTGTACACCATGGAAATGTCCTATCATGCTCCTCAGGAAGGAGATGGGTTTTGTGTTCCTGAGTTGAACATGTTTTGGTGCAAAATGCATCTATCAATTCCAAAATAAAAGCTAAAGACTGTGAAGATGCTGCTGAAGATTTTCAGTGTCATTATCCACAGTAAAAGAAGTCCTGTATGAATATGGACTGAACGTCCACTCAGTGAATAAGATGTTGTTACTTTGAAAGCAATGCAATCACCATTGTTACGTTTGGAGGATCAGGGGGAAGCGTGCAAGTGCATCATAAAACCCTGATTTCAATCCACAGAAAATGTGTGTGCAGAGTTGAAAATGTGTGTGTGAGCAAGACAGCCTAAAACCTGAATACAGTTTTGTCAGCAGGATTGGGGGGAAAAAATCCAGCAAACTGTTATGAGAATCTTAGTATACCTAAATATTTGACCCTCAGTCACAGTCTAAATGCAATATCAAGTACTAAGAAAAATATACATAAACTTGCTTCTTTAAAGAAAGTAAAAGAAAACATTCTCTAAAAAAAGATCTCACTTTCAGACATTTAACATGTCAAAATATTTTTGGGAATTCCTAACCACCCTAAGTAGGAAAGGCTTACCATATTTCCGGTATAAAAGTCACACCTTTTTGCCTAATTTGCATGCCCTGCAAATTATAGAGAGGTGAGACTTGTTTATGGATTTTTCCCCCATATTTTTAGACCAATTTTTGGCTCAGATATGACCGTTTTTCATTTTGGCAAAGAATGGTGCAGTAAAGAGCTCATAAACCACAAGGCAGATTTTCTTTAAACTTACAGAAAGTAATTACTTGGTGGTCATTTACAAACTGTTAGCTGTTGGAGTTATTTGAGATCAAATTTGACGTTTTATAAACGTAAATGTGTCGCGGTAAGCTTTGTTGTTTTTCCGGGTACTTTTTAGCAAATAACTCATAAACCACACACGGCAGATTTTCTTTAAACTTACAGAAAATAATTACTTGGTGGTCATTTACAAACTAGTATCTGTTGGAGTTGTTTGAGCTAAAATTAGATTTATTTATAATTTATTTTCATAGCGCGCGACCGTTTGGAAGACGTCAAAGCTAAACAATTTAAATCCAGCCGATTTGACCATTACGTGAATTTATTAAGGAACGGTTAAGCTAAGACACATCTTTGCTATAATTTTCAGCAGACAAATAATTGTTTTTACTGTGTTAATCTTGTTACAAGTCCTTCCGTGCATGCTTCTGTGGCTGCCATTTTCAGCAGGGCAAATGACGCGCCGACGCGTCGCGTAGCGGTGACATGCGACTTATAGAGAGGTGCGAATTGTTTATGGATTTTTCCATTTTTTGCCAATAATTGGACAACGCGACTTATAGAAAGGTGTGACTTATCAGGCAGAAAATACTGTAATCTGATTTTTTTGTCATATAGTAAGATAACAAAATTATTTTACACAGGTTTGTTTTTATACAGTGTGTGTACGTATCTGGTTTTAACTATCCAAAAGTATACATATTCTCTGAGAATAGTCTTGAAATCAGTCATTTCAAACAGAAAACCATCACACTTGAACAGTGCATTACTAGACTCAATTTTCCCCCAGCACAGCTTTCGTAATGTATAAAATCATAAATCCCCTAAATTTGCTGTAACACTTTACATGAAAAAAAGTATAATGCAATGCAGCAGCTTGCCAAGCGGCATAGCACATTGGATTCACACTGTAAGCAACCAGTTGCCCCACAGCACAAGCATAATAGCTACAGACTATTTATAAAGTTTTAGTATGTCATACAATATGTTTCTCTTTGCAGACAGTCTTTGGATCATCCATTCTTGTAGTCCTTTATACTGATATGATTACTATTGAAGACCTGAAATTGTATTATCACCATGAGACAGACCAAATATGTGACGCCAAAGGATTTAGAAGCACTGTCAGGTTTTTGTATGTCTCATAGGTACTCTTTTGATGCTTCAGTTACATAGATTTGTGAATTTGATGTTTTCTGTTGGCCACTTGCTTGTATTAGTTTATAACCTTCCCTTCTTCTTTTGTTGTAATTTAAAGTAAGAAGCCTGTCTTATATTTAAGAGAAATCAATGTTTGTTTGTTTTTATTTATGGTACAGTAAGTTTCTTTACTTTCTGGTCTAAATTCTCCAAAATTAGAAATACAAAATAAATAAATAAATAAACCACATTTTTGTTCTGTCTATCCAACCAGTTTTAGTTCTACTTTTTAATGTGAACTGTCTTTACGCAATCTGAGCAAATATTTTGCCCTCCCTAAAATTAACTAATTAAATTAACTAATTAAACATTTTACAAATATGGAATCTACAGTGTAACACAAACCAGTTAGCATGTTTAAATCAGTAAAAATGTTTTATTTATTTATTCAAGTTTAGGTTCAAATGGTTAACTAATAATTCAAACTGCCAAACCTAGGCCCATCACACAAGTCTAGGAGCCTACAAGCAGCCGTTTAGCTCAGGCTTAGGGGTCTGCATATTAACTTATTCAGTATGTCATGGTGTCCTTTCTGGTTTTGTCCAGAATCTGTAGGCCACTTTTTTGTTTCTTTGCCTGTCTCAGTGGTACTCGACTTTTTGTGTCTCAGGGTGAACTGATGTCTCATTAGCCTTGGAGTCAGCTGAGCCAATGCCCTAAAGTCTGAAAATCATTTTGCCACCCTTTGAGTCAACTGATGTTATTAGGATTACATATGCTATGACTGATCCATTCTAAGTCTGAGGGTTTGTAGATGTCCCACTTTTTTTCAATTCTTGAGTGAGCTGGCATTCCTCTTCAGCCAAATCCTGCAGGTTTTCAAGCAGATACTGCTATGCCAACCAGAAGTACTGAAAGGATCCCTAGTTAAAAGGTTTGATACCTGACCAACCCCTAAAAAAAATTCTTCTGTATTTGATGTCACAACTGCTGCCAAATTTGTTTCTTGCTTTGCCAGTCAGGCCAGCCAGACCCTGAAGAGGTTTGGTTCTCTAGGACCCCTGGGAGACTTTGTTTATCGGCTTTCAATCCAAAGCATCGTGCACAGTGCATGCCACTTAAGTGGACCTTATTGCAGTCTAGAGTTGCTCACTGTGAGAGGTGCTGGTTTTGTATAGGATTACTTATAGCCTGGCTTGGTGCCTGTACATTTCAGTTTTCCCTGGTAGATCAGAGGGTAGTTTCCCTCCACATTTGGATGGGGGGAGCACCTCTGACTGTTGTTAGTGCCTATGAACCAAACAACAGTTCAGAGTTTCCAGCCTTCTTGGTGTCCTTAGGAGGGGTGATGGAAGGCAGTCCAGCAGGGGATTCCTTTAATCTGCTTGGACACTTCAATGTCCATGGGGATAGGAACAGAGCTACACATGTGGGCATGTCCTTGAGAGCTGTGATTAGGTGGAACTGCCTCTATGATCTGAACCCAAGTGGTGATCTCTTGTTGGACTTCTTTGCTAGACTTGGCTTGCCCATCACGAACACCTTCTTTGAATTCAAGGCTATCCAAAACTGCACATGGCACAACAACAACCTAAGTCGCAGATTGATGAAAGACTTTCTAGTCATGTCATCTGATCTGTGGCCATATGTTTTGGACACTCGGGTGAAGAGAAGAGCTGAGCTGTCAACTGATCACTACGTGATAGTGGCTGGACAAACTCAATAAACTCAAATGTGGAGTGATCATTTCCTGGGAATGTCTGGCAGAAGGACCCGTCATAAGAATTTCCATCTTACACTTCAGAGAACAACTACATCCTAGTGATGGCAGGGTCCTGTTGGCAGTCCTAATGGACCATGTTTCATGCATCCATTGTCAAGGCATCTGCCTTGAGCTTTGGCTGTATTCTCAGTGCTTCTCACAGCAGCGCCATCCTTGAACTTGGTGGTGGACACTCTGGGTGAGGGAGGCCATCATGCTTAGAAAGGGGTTCCTATCAGGTCTTGTTAGCTGGTAGGACTCTGGAGGCAGCCAAGGGGTATCGGCAGGGCCAAGCATACTGCATCCTTGGCAGTTGCTAAGATGAAAGCTAGGATATGGGAGGAGGCCAGTGAAGATAGAGGCTCTCAATCAACTTTGAAAATATTCTGGAAAATCATCTTTGCTGAACACCTGTGGGGAAAGAAGAACTTTACTTTAATATTTAATTGAATTACCAACATTGTGTAAGTGGAGGTGGAGTACTGTTGACTTCAACCAGTGATATCATCAGGTGGTGGAAGGAATACTTCTCGGCCCCTCTATATTCCACCAGGACATCTTCCATGGGGTGAGCTGAGTTAGGGGACTTGGAAGTTGATCCATCCATAATCGGGGCTGAGGTCACTGAGGTAATTGAAAAGCTTTGCAGCAACAGGATCCCAGGAGTGTACAACTGCTGCTCTGAGTTCCTCAAAACATGAATGTTGTTGAGCTGTCTTGGTTAATATACCTTTGCAACATCCAGTGAATATTGGGGGAAGAGCCACTGGATTGGAAAACTGAGGAAATCCTCTTCAAAAACAGGTGGGGTGAGATGTAGTCCAATTATGGGGGCATTACACTCTTTAACCGCTATTTAGGCTGCTGGAGAAGAGCATTTGGTCGATGGTCAAACCTCGGATTCAGGAGGAACAATGTTGGTTTTGTCCTGGCCATGGAACACTAGACCAACTTTTTAAATTCAGTATCCTTGACGGATTATGGTCATTTGTCAAACCAGTCTGCAAGTATTCTGTAGATTTGGAAAAAGGCACCCATGCTCCTTAAAGAAAGTGCTCTGTGAGTATGGGATTGGGGTTCTATTGCTATAGACATTTCAGTGCCTATACAAGCAATGTAAGAGTTTGATTTGAATGGCTGACAATAAGTCAGAACCCTTCAGAGTGGGAGTTGAACTCTGCCAGGGGTGCTCGTTGTCACTGATTCTGTTAATACTGTATACTGTATGTTATGTACAGAATTTCACTGTGCAGCCAGAAGATGAAGGACATCCATTTTGTTGGTCCCAGAATTCCCTTTCTATTATTCACTGATTGTATGGTCCTGTTGGTGTCATTATGCCATGATCTCCAGCTCACACTGAAGCAGTTCATAACCAAGTGTGAAATAGCTTGGATGAGTTTCAGTACTCCAAATCTGAGACCATGATCCTCATNAGTCTGAAAATCATTTTGCCACCCTTTGAGTCAACTGATGTTATTAGGATTACATATGCTATGACTGATCCATTCTAAGTCTGAGGGTTTGTAGATGTCCCACTTTTTTTCAATTCTTGAGTGAGCTGGCATTCCTCTTCAGCCAAATCCTGCAGGTTTTCAAGCAGATACTGCTATGCCAACCAGAAGTACTGAAAGGATCCCTAGTTAAAAGGTTTGATACCTGACCAACCCCTAAAAAAAATTCTTCTGTATTTGATGTCACAACTGCTGCCAAATTTGTTTCTTGCTTTGCCAGTCAGGCCAGCCAGACCCTGAAGAGGTTTGGTTCTCTAGGACCCCTGGGAGACTTTGTTTATCGGCTTTCAATCCAAAGCATCGTGCACAGTGCATGCCACTTAAGTGGACCTTATTGCAGTCTAGAGTTGCTCACTGTGAGAGGTGCTGGTTTTGTATAGGATTACTTATAGCCTGGCTTGGTGCCTGTACATTTCAGTTTTCCCTGGTAGATCAGAGGGTAGTTTCCCTCCACATTTGGATGGGGGGAGCACCTCTGACTGTTGTTAGTGCCTATGAACCAAACAACAGTTCAGAGTTTCCAGCCTTCTTGGTGTCCTTAGGAGGGGTGATGGAAGGCAGTCCAGCAGGGGATTCCTTTAATCTGCTTGGACACTTCAATGTCCATGGGGATAGGAACAGAGCTACACATGTGGGCATGTCCTTGAGAGCTGTGATTAGGTGGAACTGCCTCTATGATCTGAACCCAAGTGGTGATCTCTTGTTGGACTTCTTTGCTAGACTTGGCTTGCCCATCACGAACACCTTCTTTGAATTCAAGGCTATCCAAAACTGCACATGGCACAACAACAACCTAAGTCGCAGATTGATGAAAGACTTTCTAGTCATGTCATCTGATCTGTGGCCATATGTTTTGGACACTCGGGTGAAGAGAAGAGCTGAGCTGTCAACTGATCACCACGTGATAGTGGCTGGACAAACTCAATAAACTCAAATGTGGAGTGATCATTTCCTGGGAATGTCTGGCAGAAGGACCCGTCATAAGAATTTCCATCTTACACTTCAGAGAACAACTACATCCTAGTGATGGCAGGGTCCTGTTGGCAGTCCTAATGGACCATGTTTCATGCATCCATTGTCAAGGCATCTGCCTTGAGCTTTGGCTGTATTCTCAGTGCTTCTCACAGCAGCGCCATCCTTGAACTTGGTGGTGGACACTCTGGGTGAGGGAGGCCATCATGCTTAGAAAGGGGTTCCTATCAGGTCTTGTTAGCTGGTAGGACTCTGGAGGCAGCCAAGGGGTATCGGCAGGGCCAAGCATACTGCATCCTTGGCAGTTGCTAAGATGAAAGCTAGGATATGGGAGGAGGCCAGTGAAGATAGAGGCTCTCAATCAACTTTGAAAATATTCTGGAAAATCATCTTTGCTGAACACCTGTGGGGAAAGAAGAACTTTACTTTAATATTTAATTGAATTACCAACATTGTGTAAGTGGAGGTGGAGTACTGTTGACTTCAACCAGTGATATCATCAGGTGGTGGAAGGAATACTTCTCGGCCCCTCTATATTCCACCAGGACATCTTCCATGGGGTGAGCTGAGTTAGGGGACTTGGAAGTTGATCCATCCATAATCGGGGCTGAGGTCACTGAGGTAATTGAAAAGCTTTGCAGCAACAGGATCCCAGGAGTGTACAACTGCTGCTCTGAGTTCCTCAAAACATGAATGTTGTTGAGCTGTCTTGGTTAATATACCTTTGCAACATCCAGTGAATATTGGGGGAAGAGCCACTGGATTGGAAAACTGAGGAAATCCTCTTCAAAAACAGGTGGGGTGAGATGTAGTCCAATTATGGGGGCATTACACTCTTTAACCGCTATTTAGGCTGCTGGAGAAGAGCATTTGGTCGATGGTCAAACCTCGGATTCAGGAGGAACAATGTTGGTTTTGTCCTGGCCATGGAACACTAGACCAACTTTTTAAATTCAGTATCCTTGACGGATTATGGTCATTTGTCAAACCAGTCTGCAAGTATTCTGTAGATTTGGAAAAAGGCACCCATGCTCCTTAAAGAAAGTGCTCTGTGAGTATGGGATTGGGGTTCTATTGCTATAGACATTTCAGTGCCTATACAAGCAATGTAAGAGTTTGATTTGAATGGCTGACAATAAGTCAGAACCCTTCAGAGTGGGAGTTGAACTCTGCCAGGGGTGCTCGTTGTCACTGATTCTGTTAATACTGTATACTGTATGTTATGTACAGAATTTCACTGTGCAGCCAGAAGATGAAGGACATCCATTTTGTTGGTCCCAGAATTCCCTTTCTATTATTCACTGATTGTATGGTCCTGTTGGTGTCATTATGCCATGATCTCCAGCTCACACTGAAGCAGTTCATAACCAAGTGTGAAATAGCTTGGATGAGTTTCAGTACTCCAAATCTGAGACCATGATCCTCATTCAAAATAGGGTGAATTACCTTCTCCAGGTTGAAAATGAGGTGCTGCCTCAATTGGAGAAATTCAAGTGTATTTGGGTTTTGTTTACAAGTGAGGGAAGAATGGCACATGAGCTCGACAGACAGATCAGTGCAGCTTATGCAATATTCATTCAACCTTTATTTAGGCAGGTTAATCTCATTGAGCCTCGAGGACTCATTTACAAGAGAGACCTGTCTATATTGCGGACTGTGTTCATCTGTTGTGGGGAAGAGGGAGCAGATGCAAGTCAAAATGCTCGGATTACCAGTCGGTCTATATACCTCACCTCACTTATGTTCGCAATTTTGGGGCAGTGACTGAAAGGACGAGATTGCGTATACGTGGTTGAAATGAGTTTTCGTTGCAGGGTGGCTAGACTCTTTTTAATGATAGGGTATGAAGTTCACTTATCTGGGAGAAGAGCCACTTGAGGTGGTTCGGGCAACTGGTAAGGATGCCCACTGGATGCCTCCCTAGGGAATTTTGCTGGGCATGTTGGCATAACATATGACAGAGTGACAGGTCCAGGTGTAAGGTAGTTTCTCTTCAGCTAGTAATGGCTGTTCATTCCTGTTTCTGTTGACTTGACTCCTGTCTGATAGTTCTGCATTTAGATCCTCACTATACCATAAATTGTGACTGTTAATGCATCTCAAAGGTTTCTTTTTTTCTTACTGAAAAATGTTAAACTTCTTGGAGAAACTAACAAAATGACCCTACATAAGGTACTTGTCAATTGTCAAAATATAAGACCCATTATTTTTCCATAACTAAAGTCAAAACACTGCTGATTAATAAGTTTTTGGTGAGATAGTTAACTGTCCAACATGGAAATACTTTTTTCTGTATAGTGGCTTTTTATGATCATAGCGCTAACTGCATTAGTTAATCACTGAAAGGATGGATGGACATGTTAGAAACAGACTATACAATTAGATGAGGCTCTTTCAAACAACATATTCTTACGTTTTTCCTTTCACAACAGTATGAAGTTAAACTGGTACAGCCCAAGCTGGACTTTGAAAGCAATTCAGTCTTCATTGGTCTGGGATGTAGGCTGTTACTTCGTTTTCTTTTAAACTAAACTGCAGTCCAGGAGTGGAAGAAGTGAAACATTTAGCAGATTTGCAAGAGCAGAAGAATCTGTATTTCACAGCCCAGCTTTGAAATGCTTGACGGAACAGGCAAACCTTCACATACCTGAAAGATCTGTGCTGTTTCACTTGTGAGCAACTGCAAAAAGAAGTAATGCTTTAGAGCAAAGCACAATAATCAGAGCCTCCATATCTACAACCAGTTTAGGACTAAACAAATCTTCAATAACACAAAGACTTATCCTAATAAAACTTTTTTTTTTGTTAAATTAAAAATAAATTGCTAGAATAAAAAACATCCCCAATAGAATGAGTAAAATCTTAAGAAAAAACTGAAATAGTTTTGCTGTTGTTGCAGGTGGTTTTTTTGTATAAATGTATTTGACCATCCCTAAGTATTATTAAATACAGAAATTAATAGAGGTAAAAGGGGAAGAAGAGGCTATGAAAGGTGGTAAAGGATGTATCCGAGCACATTTTAGGAGTGAACTTTCTCCCAAAATGTAATTAATAATTCCACTTGGGGATGCACCTATCCACTTTTTATTTTTTATTTTTTTACTTCCGATTCCAATACCGAGACCCAAATCTGGATATTGGTCGATACCTATACTATTCTAGCCTGGCCCTCGCCTTCCTAGCAGCTCCGCTCAATTCTCATTTCCCTTCACTCATAGTACGAAGCGAAGTGAAGGACAAGGGTCTGGTTTTAACCAGGCTAATACTATTCCAATACCGTTCAGATATATGAGGCTGTAATAATCTACAGGCAAGTACAATTTGACTATGATTAAAGCTTGTATATTGATAGTGGAGTTTCCACTATCAATATACAAGGATTGATCATAGTCTTTGTTTCAAGTGCCATCATAACCAGACATGGGGTTTAATTAATTAATTTAAATGAAGAACTTAACGGACCTGAGGTGCAAAACACTTTCATTTGCTCAAAGGTTTGACCAAAATTATACGGTTTGAAGACAATATTCATTCAACCTTTATTTAGTCAGGTAAATCTTTTGAACCTCATGGGCTCATTTACGAAAGCGACCTGCTAAAACTAAAGAACAATGAACAGCAGTGATAGAATTTCATTAAACAATAAACAAACAAACAATAAACAATAGAAAACAAAAAGAGAGAAAAAAACAAAAGATTTTTTTTTTTTTTTTTTTTTAACAAAGTATCAAAAAACTAGCAAAACATTATAAGGTAGACGTATAAAATCAAAGACAGGAACAAATCTGCATTGGTTTTTGCCAGGATTCCAACAGATTCTGAAAACCATTTAGAGAAGTCAAGTTCAAAGGTAAGACAGATGAAGAAAGATGAATGTAAATTTGACTTGAATTTTGTACTATATTCTTTTTCTCATTATTTTGGCATTTCAAAAATAGTTTGTGGAATCAAAACTGACCTAAACAGGAAAGAACAAAAAGGTTAAATCATGCCATCTGGACCAGTTATGGAGTTAATAAGTTAACTTAGGTTCGGGAGCAGGGCCACGCCCAAATCACGCCTCCAATTATCCCACGCAACCTACTTATACCTCGCTCACCTATTCATCTCATCTCAGTTCGTTACGTTTTGTCGACGGCGCTTCTACTCACCATGGACGACGCTTCTTCTTTCGTCCTCCACTCTGTTTCCGAGGGTCTCTTCGGAGTTCCATCCGCCGTCGACGAGTCCCCTCCTGCTGTTACCAGTCGGGCTCCAGGCTCCGTTTTCGCGACTCAAGCTAAGTATTTTCACTCCTCGGACTCGGTCCCTAACTATTTTATTTGCTGTTTCTCACCCTTCCGGGGTCTCTCCGCCACTCGCATCTCTTTCTCGTTTCTGGTCGGCCCGAGGCGTCAGTCAACATGCTCGTTTTCCTGGTCCTCGGCGTCCACCGGCTCTCAGTACGACCGCTTCTCTGCGTTCCTCTTCCAGTGTTATTCCAACACGCCAGCTTCTCGGGCCGTGTACCGTTGCCTGCTTTCGGCGCTCTCTCCGCTGAATGGGTGTCCCTTTCAGCTGTTCTGACACTGGATTGTGTCTCTTTCAGCTCCTTTCCTCCTCGGTGCCTCGACTGCCACCAACTTTACCGTCATCTGAACTACCCGCGGCCGCGACTTATGTTCCTGCCAGTGTTGCCAGATAGAATCCAGGTTTTCCAGCCCAAAAATCTGTTAAACACCGCCGGAAAACCGCCCAATCAGAAAGTGTCACG